>CAVNYN010273518.1:0-19960 GCA_963692815.1 Nyctanthes arbor-tristis
TCCAACTTCACATCAACGGACAAAACTTCAGTCAACTGGGGCACAAACCACAGAAGAATTTCCACGTAGTTTGATATCAAAATTATATATGAAAACCCCCGAAAATAGTTATATGAAAACCAACTTTCTACTATATTTAATGTGCAATTCAATCAAGGGCTCATGGAAGAATTATACATGAAGATTAACGCAGAATAAGATGAGATGTACCTATAACCTATCTTTTGCCATGGTTATTCTTTAAGCAGCTATATCAGAAATATGATGGCCTTTGGCTCCTCATCCAATTGTTTTATCACAAGCAAAATCCCAAAAAATAAAAAAATAAATAAAAAATAAAAGGTGATACAATTATCCAATATTGAACAGCATCTCTTGCGCGACTTTCAACCATACAAAAAATACATGAGAATCCTGCAAAATAAAAGAATAATCAGCATTGGGCAGAAAGACAGTTTTCTTTTTCATCCATACTTTTAGTTTTGTTTTGTCCCCCTGCAAATAGCGAATGACCTGGCTGGCATGACGGTGGAAGAACTCAAAATAGTTACTATTTTAGTAAACATTAATCAGACATAGAATGAGAGCAACGAGCTGAACTATTTCTTCATAGGTGTGGTAGAAACCTCTGAATTTGCAGTTGAATTACAAGTTGCTGAACATAAATTAGTGCAGATGATTAAACTTAATGGATTCAAATGGGAAAGTAAACAATGGAGCGTGATTACTAAATGGAGTCATATTGGTATTTTCCGAGACTTATTGTTGTGCTGAATCGAATACTGTGCTGTGTTTTATTACCACGTCCATATACATGTTCCAAACAATTGACATGTGAGAAAAGTTAAGCGATAAAACTTTTCATGTAGAAGCAAGTCCTTTCAGTAAGTAGCTGGTGTTGGTGCTAAGAGAATTATAGATGTAACATGTAGATAGTTACCTGAAGATATAGTATAGCACAAAGAAAGCGATGACAAAATATGCTGCAAGTTTGCAAGTTCTCCTATTTGATTTCTTTTCAAATACCTGGAAGTACCAACAGAAACAATCAAGAAATAGAATTCGAAAAAAAGAATGAAAACTGATAAGAAATGTTAGAAGCTCCATTCACTTACCATCTTGAATCGATCCATTGTTCCAGACATAATCCCTCTTGAAGCATCCATTTCATTCCCCTAATGGCATATGAATTACGCATAAGAAAATATTCGACTCAAAAGTTGTTTAAGACTTAACATATTACAACCAAGGTACCATTCTGTCTAGCATGCGGTTATGACTCTCCACCTCCCCATGTATGTCACCTGTCAACTGCCAAACGTAACAAATCATAAATCCTTCACATTGACCTGTTGAAGATAAAACTTGCCTTTGAATTCCACATCATGATCATCTTAACTTATTGACCAGACTACCCCTCGACTTCACAACCATCACCAGCTCCCCCTAAAAGAATATTCTCCTCTTTAACCCTCAAAAATTGTTGGTACAGTAAAACTAGGTATTGCACTTCTACTAGGCACCAAGATACACATTGCTTCTTCTGAAAGTTTGGTCGTGAAAGCTCTCCTCAGATGCTTTGGGCCAAGGTTCCATTCTAAGGCTGACAGATCTAACTACTTCACTCTCAGCTAAATGTTAAATTAAAAAGTCATGAATTTGACGTTGTCAATCATATATAAGCACCTAATGAGTTACACTTGAGTTTATTAACAGATTTAACTCCATCACATTTGAAATTGACGTGTTGAGTAAAACAATTACAATGGTGTGCTTCCACTTAGGAGAAGAAAATCCTATAGATGCCTTACTACATCCACCAGAGGGTCATTACATTTCCGATTTACTGTGGCACTGTACAAGAACTCAGCAATTCTTGTAGAATATATCATACACTAGTTTTAAAAGAATAAAGGTGGAAGAAATTTCAGATCACCTATCCTGATGGATAGCATAATGAAATTGATCAATTGATCATTTCGAACCCAGTTGAATTTGCTCCGTCAAACATTAACAAATACTATTTTGTCTTCCAGAGTCAGCTTTTTCATGCTCTGAGTGTTCCCAATGTTGGAGGAAAAACCAAATTTGGGCTTCCCCCAACAAAACCAAATAATGTTCTCATTTGAGGGGGGAAAATGTCATTTGGAGGGGGGGAACCCGTTTGAGGGGGCAAGAATTCCATCTCCACAAATGTTATACAAACTAATATTATTCCGCCATGTGTCCGATTTTAATTTTATAGCCAAAAAATTATTAAATAAGAAGTGAAATTTTTGAATTTTGTGACAAACGAAAAATTAAATAGGAGCAAAAGTTATTGTCTATGTGTAACAAAACAAATGAGATTTCAATTTATATTTTCATGTATATGTATAATTTCAAATCATTCAAAAAATGTAAAGGGTGACATTAGATCCACGACGGCCACCAACGTCCTCACATAAATAGTAGGCATGGGTTATCCTTGAGTATAAACATATTATAATGCATGGTAGAAAAAACCCAAATTTCCCCCTCAGTTTTCCCCCTATACATTATATGGAAATGGGTTATTCCCCCCAATTTTTTTCGCTTAGGTTTTTTTCCCCTTGGCTTTTAGCCCCAACATTGGGAATGCTCTAAAACAAGGAAAGACTTCAATATCAGAAAATTAAACGTTGATTCTAGCTATATTGCTCTGGCCAAAGTCAACAGGATTATGCAATATGAAGTGCTTGCAACCTGTGGAGAAGAAAACACTGTGATACCTCCCACAGTACCATTTTGATGCATCTCGAATAGACAGCACATAAAATTATGGCCGTGAAAGGAATTAGATAGATATGTGGATGCAATTATTAATTTATGGATGAACACAACAGAAACAGAAATGAATCTAAGCTGTTTAATTTAGCGTCACTTGTCAAAGGCGTATTGCGGTTGTATTGGTTGTATAGAAAAAATGATACACGGAGTTGTATTGCCGAAAGAGGAGCTCACATGAATTACAATGCAATATCGAGCATTCTAGATAAATTCTTCCCCCAGTTTCACCTCCCAAATTATGGATGTTTCCTATAAATTCCCCTGCTGCTATTCACATGATTGTTGACAAACATTAATTTTTTGTGGAATAACCCAATGCCCCAACCCCTATTCCATCTAACAGAATGAACCTTAGTAGTTTTCTTGTCCTGGACTACAGTAGGAAGCAAAATACCTGACAATACCAAACATAGTCCTAATCAGCAACCACCAACACTGCTTCCCCACTTTCCACACAACCACTACCAGAGAAACACCAGCAAGTCAGTCCATCACACTTTTAGTCTACATTTAAGATCGAATAGGCAACAACTTTGGTATTGCCTAACAGTAAGTTCATATCATGTTTTATGTTAACAAAATTTTCTGCCAGTACTGAAGCGATATAAACATCTTGAGAATGTAGATAGCCATGTTATTCGAACAGTTCATTGTTAACGGCATCTTTTGGAGGTTTGGCAAAAAAAGATTTCAATATTTGGATTTGCAAGGCTGGTCAATAGAATTGAATTTAAGGTATGGTGCTTCATTAAATTTCTCAAAATATTTGAGTAGTCGAAGCATTATTTCATTGTCATCAATTTGAATTGTGTGTATATATCACTTTCTATGCCTATGAAATCCATGTGTACCTTAGGAAGACGAAGCAAACTATGGCAAAGATTACACGTGGTTTAGAATAACTGAAATTTACCAAAGTTATGAGTATACTTAATAAATAACAAGAATTATCAACATAACACTAACTCTTTTCAAGAAGCTGACTCGGTCATGTAACCTGTCCATGGCTCCTTCATTCTCATGATCGCTGATGCCACTTGAATAAGAAGAAGAAGCCCTAAGACCACCTTCTTCAATGCCATCGAAGTTATCTAATAGAGAAGCCCTAGAAGCTCGATGGTCCCTGTATTCACAAAGCGTTATTATAACTTATGAGAACTGGAACACAGAACCATAAACTCATTTGCAGATTGCAAAATGAAAAATGAAAAATGGAAGTAAAATATAGAGAACTACTCCATATCTTAATACAAATAAAGAGAATTTTGAGTATCACTTTGAAAATGATATATCTAGAAGAAACATATGCCATGTTAGCATACACAGAAACAAATAAAATTCAGTAGAGACATGTCCAGCATTTAAAGAATAATAGTTGAATCAACCATTTCCAATTATTATATTCTTTGTTTTCTTTTCTATTGTCCCTAGTTGACCGCGTAAGTTTAGAGAACATATATGAAAGGGTAATATTCAGAGACAAGAATATTATATCCCCTCTGCTCTTTTTTATTTTTTTATTCTTTTATTTTTTATTTTTTTTAACAGCAGTCAAGTAAACTTCAATAGCAACCTTTAGTCTGCCCCTTATGTGAAGTGGAAAATGAAAAAAAAAAAATACAACAGCATAATTAATGAAAAATCAGTAATATGAAATGAGAATACAATGACTTGATCTTGAATCTCAATAGACCAGGTTAGAAGAGAAGATTATAAAGAAACTAGCATAGTCTATCATGCTTGCTAAAGATAGAATTTCTTTAGATAGATTTAGCCATGAATTACATGCATTGCAGAAAGAAAAGGATTCATGGAGTCGCAGCAAATTCATAGGCATAGAACTTTCTTTGACATTGTAGAAAAAAGAGGGCACAGTGTGAACTCTATTGGATCCTTAGGTAAAATACACACACAAATAGCATAACCCTAGTGGCTTGTGCATTTTTAATGAATAAAAAGAATACAAGATCACAAAGAATAAAAAGAATAAAAGATCACAAACAAAAAGAAAAAAGATAGTGTCAACAAATGCACTAAGAGCCAACATAGAAGTTAAATCGAAACTTTGATCAAGTCACTAAAAATTTCAAGCTTTCTCGACTACCCTTTCATGAACAAGTCAGAAACTAAAGGCAAACATATAAGTTGTATTCTACTTTCACCAATAACAAATACATAGGTTAACTGAATTTGGTAAAAAGTGTTGTCATAACAAGCTCTATTCATGAAAATTCCCTCCACATCCGACCAAAAGTAACCTCAAAGCCATGCATGAATGTAATAGGTAAAAACGAACAAAAAGATTATTTTCACGCCTGAAAAACTCTTAATGAAGTTCATAGACCCAAAAGTGGGGAAAAAAATGAGATTCAAAATATAATGTCCTCTGGGAAACAAGGAACCGGAAAGGCAATCTCTTGCAATTGATACAGCCAGATCATATTTTCAATCTCCGACTAAATAGGACCAACAGAATCCATCTCAAACCCAGGGAATACCAAAAGTGGGGAAAAAGAATGCGATTGAAAATATAATGTCCTCTGGGAAACAAGGAACCAGAAAGGCAATTTCTTGCAATTGATACTTATAGTCTTATAGGTACAGCCAGATCATATTTAGTTTATTATTTCTCCTGTTTCTAGGGGAAACATGGATTGATCAAACAAACCCCAGTCAAAGCTGGGGTAAGGCCAAAATATTGTGCCAAAATGATTAGGAGAGTAGAAATTAGACGGTAAACCACATTCTTATTTGAAAATTTTCTAGCACCAGCGGACGGTATCTTATGACGCACAGCAGGCCCTCCATCTTAAATGGAGTAATTAAAAATAAGCAACTGAACCCCCTATTGGTGGGTGTTAGTTGCCTCGCCGGGTCCACATAAGAGGATGGCTCTGTAAAGGTACCATCCATCGTCGCTAGAACGGGACTGCACTCCTATTACACAGTCAACTTGGTCACTGATCCCTAGGCGTGGCATCATACAAGTTACTCATACATCCTTGTCAAGTATGTTAGTGTTATCCCTATCTCAGATGTCCAGAAATGGTATAACAAGAATATTAATTTCCTTTCAAAGTCCAAAGATATTCTCATTAATTTTCTTATTCCTAACTCCATATGAGGAAGGAGCATTACTGTTTGCGTTGTCTAAGTGTATCCACTTCGTGTTAATTTCTGGTAATTTGATGATCTATAAGGCCAACTATCAGCTTGTCTTTGAGCACGAAAAATTGCTTCGCGCCAACTTGGCCAATCCTCTAGCTATCATTTCAGAAAATTAGCGTATTTTCTACTTTACTCTGCTATTTTTGCGTGGTCATTTCAGCATATGAGCATGAGTCTTCCAATCAGTAACCCCTGACAGATCGGAAGAGCTTTTGCATCCATAAGTTCAATTGGTTGCTAAAAGCCTCAAATTATCATTTATATTGAAGCAATACACAGGGAAATCAAACATTATTTACAACGAAATCCGCAAACACGCAAAATGTTGTCAAAAAATATAACTGAAAAAACACAGAAAATGTGAGAGCATAAGCGAAACCTCCGATTATTCATGAATCGTAGCGAAAATCCCGAGCTCCGAAAAATGACGAATGCGACTCGATATAATGCTTCTGGAATTTACCAATAATGCTGTGAAATCGAGCAGGAACGCAGACCTTAGAATGGATTTTATAAGAGTTGTACGTTCAAGTCAAATTTGCCCTTTGTTTTGACTCCGATTATTATTAAACGTAAACTAACTGTAGTGTGTTCTCTCTTGTTCGGTACCCTTCAAATTCTGTATAGTTTCGGTGAAAGCGGAACGATTTACGATTTTGTGAATGCCACTTCAAAGACAAACGATTATACGTTAAAACAACAAGAACCGGATGAAATATAACTGTTTCCGAGTTTGACCCCTACTAATCTGACGCGTGTTTATTGCCTATTGGATGGATGACAACGTGATGCTGGATACCAGCTTAAAAAAACCCCTCTGTGGCAATATGTTGTTTTCCCTTAAATAATGTTATCTATCTAGTCTCTAATTTAATTATTATTTCTTTATTGATTATTCAGTAAACTAATACTTATATATATTTATGTATATAGATACATAACGAGCCGGCCAACCCGTGACCCGTCTTAAAAAACCAAAGCTCGGGCTGAGCCTCAAAATTGAGACAAGACTCGAGTTGAGCCGGTCCACTGAGCTCATTTGGCAGATGCAGGCGGGCTCGTGTATATAGGTTTAAGAGGAAAAATGGCTTTTCATATTACATTTTTTAGCATTTTCTTAATAAAAAGTTAATGAGCCGAGCCAAACTCAGCTCGAGCTCCTAGCCTAATTTTTGTTGACGAACTGAACTAGCTTGGGCTTTTTTGGCTCAAGAGAAAAAAGCTTGAGCCAAGACCAACCCAAGATTTTAGCCTCGAGATCTAGCTCGGCTCGGCTCGGCTCATTTATATCTATAATGTATTTTCACACATTCCCCAATATAGTAATGCCAACTAAATTGGAGACATCTCTTTTATCTAGATAAATAACATTACTGTCTTGAACCCGTTTTAGTTATAGATAATATTGGGGCAGGACAAGGTCGGGATGGCTTTTCCAAAAAGTCGCCCGGAGTTTCCCTTCCCATCCCTAGCCAATTGTCCCGTCCCTTAGGGAGCATGGGGCAACCAGACGATTTTTGATAAGTGTCTTATTAGGTTGTTGAATTTCTCTATATTAGTAGTTTATTGTGTGTTTTATTATGTTAAAATATTTATTTATGTTCAGTTTGTATATTTGGCGTAGGATCAAGGAAATAATAAAAAAGAATCAAGTTCGGGCGTGTCTTGCATGAATTTTGGAAGTTGAGGACCAAATCATTGGAAAACAAAACATGAGGGACTGAAAAGAATAAAAAAAGAAGAAAGAAGTCGTGCGGCCGCCGTACAGCAATGCAGCAGCCGACAAAATCAGCAATGCAGATGCACCGCTGGACAATGCGGCCGCATCGGCCCCCTACACGTGGGAAAGTTTTGTTTCCTTGTTTCTATAATACTCTTTTTATGCTTATATTTTTTAAACGATTTTTACTTATTCTCTTAGAGATTTTAAACCCTATATAAAAGGGTCAAGTCTTAGTAATAAAGACAACTCCATACACGACTCTATACACAACTCCATATAATTATTTATTTTACATTAAACAACAAGTTCGGAGGAAGTTTTTCCTGAGTGAGCAGACGAGGCTAACATCTTTCTTCCTCCGATTCAATGGGGATGTTGTTGCTACTTCTTCCTCTTAATTAATCAATTTTAGTAATGTTATTTCTTGCTACTTGTTGCTATTAATTAATCAATTTTAGTAATGTTATTTCTGTTGCTACTTCTTACTCTTAATTAATCAATTTTAGTAATATTATTTCTTGCTACTTGTTGTTCTTAATTAATCAATTTTAGTAATGTTATTTCTTACTATTTTGTGAAATTGATTGTGTTATTTTGTTTTTTATGCTTATAAATGTTGATTGTTTAACCTAGTAATGCCTACTACGTTGAATGATTAATGTTCTATTGTTAACTTTGGGAATTCAATCCGTAATTGTTGTTTCTCTTACTTCTTCTAGCAACTAATGATTGTTAATCATTACAGATAACACAACTTAAGTTAAATAGATCTAGCTTACAGATTTATTGCTTATATTAACTATTTTCTTGACTCCTCATGCAATTGTTCTTCTAAATCTAGAAAATTTTATTTTGGGTTGTCCAAATGATTATGTCTAATTGAAGAATTTATTTTAATTAGACATACTTAAGGGAAAATCCGGGTAGCAAAACTTATTGTTGCTTAGAGTTGATGGTTTTATAAGAAAGTAGAAACGACATTGCTATTGATTGCTATCTTTTATGTAAAGTGTACAATTGAACTAAGAACTAGAATTAGCATTCATGTTTATCTTCTTATTTATATTTGTGTTTTAATTGATTTTATTCTTTTCTTTAGTTTTTAGCTCAGTATTTTACAAAACCCTCATTTTCACTAGTTGACACAAAACACTTAGATTTATCCAATATTCTCTATGGGTTAAACCCTTACCGTCCACTTCTACATGTTATTTTAATTTTATTAGAATAAAATATTTATTATTTTAGTGCATTGAACACGCGATCAATTTTGTCATCTTTAGGTTTAGCGAGTTCACTTGATTTACTTATGACTTCCCAAAACAGAGTTGTGCAAACTTTGTACGACTGCACAATTTGACATGTGGATTTTCATGATAATTAATGTTAGGTATGATGTGATATGTGAGAAAAATATATTCATGTCTAGTGTGTGTCGTATAAATAATTGTTTATGTCTGTAATATGAGTAAAATACTCAGTCAAAGTTGAAACAATCTTGAATGTACTTTTAATTGGAAAAAATTCTGTAATTTGGGAGTATCGTATACTTGGTACTCCAGCCATTAATTTTGTGATATGTGGTATTTATTGGCCTACTTAACCCACAATTTAAGTTGAATAGATGACACTTAAACGGTATTAGCTGTGTATTTATTTCCTTCCATTATTTTTTTCTTTTCCTTTCCTTTCCTTTCCTTCTTATCTTTTATTTCCTTTATCTAATGCCTATCTTCACGTCCTCCATGTATTTCAATTTGACTTACTCCCAAATGCTCTTGTTTATAATAATAATAATCTATATATATATATAATAGGAGAAATGTGGCTTTTCCCGCTCATTTTTTGGCTCTATAAAATTTCTGGCTCTGTAAGATTTTTGACTCTATAAGATTTTTGCTAACATCATTTTTTTTTGTATTTTTTATCTTTTTTTGGAAATTGTTACACTAATTTATTAAATGATATTCATTTTTCCCTTTATTAACTCATAACCAATTATCAATTCACTATAGTTTTTTTAGCCAATTATTTTGAATTAGAGATATGTCACTTATCAAATTGAACACGAAATTAATTGAAAGTTCTATTTCAAAAAAAACAAATAGTAATTTTTATGATTAGAAAATCCATGCATAGTACGTCTCTAAACGAATAAATTTCTAAAAATATGTAACATTATTGTAAATTTTATTTTTTAAAGATTTTTGAAGAAATTTTTATATGGTTATCGTAATGCAATAATCAAATTTATTTTTTTAAAAAAAATTATAGTACTCCAATTTGCCGATTCTATAATTAATATAAATTAGAACTTTTTGATAATTTCTCATAGAACAAAAATTTCAATTTGTCTTTTTAAATATGATCTTACTGTATTTAGACTTGGATTATTTATTTAAGAGATAGACCGAATACTAATACAGTTGCATTGTAATAGTTGTTCAACAATTTTTAAACATTTTACATTTATTGAATCACCTCAATTTAAATTTATTTATATATGCATATTTAATTAGTATTGTAATTCAAACAAATACTACATTGATTATACTTCTCACATTCTAGATAGGAGGTCTTGGGTTGGAACACATATGCCATTCCCTTCCCCTATACATACTGTATAAAAAAATTAATTGGTACAAAAAGTGTTACCGATGAATAAATTCAAATATAATAGAATGATTATAAAAATTTATATCTCGTCTATATATATATATATATAATAAAAGAAAGGTAGCTTTTCTCGCTCATTTTCTGGTTCTATAAAATTTCTGACTCTGTAAGATTTTTGACTCTATAAGACTTTTGGTAATATCATTAAACTCTTTTTTTTTTGTATTTTTTAACTTTTTTTTTTTGGAAATTGAAATTTGATTTTTTTTTAAAATAATAGTACTCCAATTTGCCGATTTTATAATTAATATAAATTGGAACTTTTTGATAATTTCTCATGGAACAAAAATTTCAATTTGTCGTTTTAAATATGATCTTGCTGTATTTAGAGTTAGATTATTTATTTGAGAGATAGACCAAATATTTATACAGTTGCGCTGTAATAGTTGTTTAACAATTTTTAAATATTTTACTTTTATTGAATCACCTCAATTAATATTTATTTATATATGCATAAGTAACTGGTACTGTCATTTAAACAAATTCTACATTGGTTATGTTTTTCACATTCTAGACAGGGGGTCTTGGGTTGGAACACACCTACCCTTCCCCTCCCCTATGCATATTGTATAAAAAAATTAATTGGTGCAAAAAGTGTTACCGATGAATAAATTCAAACATAATAGAATGATTATAAAAATTTATTTCTCATAATTCTAATATGGCTCAACTAGCTGTATTAATAATTTATATAAAATTTTTATATAAAAATCTATTGACATTTGTTATTAGAATAATTATATAGAGATATGTTTATCTGATATGAATAACTGATATTGGTTCCCCTCCCTTCCACTATATCTAATGTATAAATAAAAAAAGAAAAGAATTAACTAGTACAAAAAGTGTTATTGACAAATAAATCAAAATATGATAGATTGGTTATAAAAATTTATATCTCGTAATGCTAATATATGACTCAACTAGCTGTATTAATAATTTATTAAATTTTTGTATAAAAATTCATTGACATTTGTTATTAGAGTAATTCTAAGTGGACATGTTTATTTGATATGAATAACTGATATTTATTAGTTGGCAAACATGTATTGGTTATTTTATGCAATTGGTGAATTTGAAGATCCATAATTATCCAATATATAGTTGACAACTAAACATGTCACTTTTTCATTCTAGATAAATATGTCTCTTTAGAATTATTATGATTATTATTACTTTTAGATCCTGTGCAACGTACGGATGAGAATTTTAGTAATAATAATAGTAAAACTCAACAAAAAAAAGGAAGGGAAAAAAAGGAAACTAGCAAGAAAATTATTGTTATTCTTGCATCTATAAAATTATTTTGCTAGAGATAATTACTTTTTTTTTTTTACTAGGCTCGAGATAATTACTTGAATTTAATAATAGAATGAACCAAAAGAGATATCATCTCATCAAATAAATCATATAAATCAATGTCACTCGAAGGAAATAACTATAAAATCCAATTACTTTTTTTAGGTCGTATTTTTTTTTCCGACATAGTATTGAGTCTTACCACAAAGAATATTCTGTAGTGTATCCTACTGAATTTCATTCGGTGAAAATGAAACAAAAATTGAAACAAAATTACGTTGAGAGATAAAAGCTTTCGTACTGATAACGTGTTATAAAAAAAATAAAATAATGTACAGATAAATAATTACCTCTTAGAAAATTGTGTGTTTTCAATGAGAATCAGAGACACCTATTTATATATATAAAGCTAGCGTTTCAGGAGTACAATAGTAACATATCTAGGTTTTGTGGGAGTAAGATAGTTATTCACTAAATATTTAATTATTTACAACACTTATAATAATTTTGCCCGACAAAATTTGGATTAGTATAAAAATAGAAAATTATAATTGCTGACTGCACAAATATTGGAAAGAATATATAAGAAATAGATAGAAGCCTAGAATTGGAAGACATGAACATTAGAAAGCAAACAAAAAATAAAAAATGGAAAGGCCAAGAAAAACAATGAAAGAAAGTGAATGCCAAGTTAACACTGTTTAAATGTCATCCATTCAACTTAAATTGTGGGTTAAGTAGGCCAATTAGATTTCACATGTCACAAAACTAATAGTTGGAGTACCGGAATCTTTTCCTTTCCAATCATACACACACGAACCTGCAAAGATAAATATAATACATGAAGCTCAAAGGCCAAACATATAGAGAAACTATTGCTAAAGAATTTTTAGCACTTCCGGGAAGCGCCGTTATGGCACCACCTGGAAGTGCCATAAAACTATTCTATTGCTTCTACTTCTAACAAAAATTTTCTAGCACATTCGAGAGACACCTCTCAAATTGTGACAAAACTAATGCCATTTTTAAATCAACAAATGTCGGACTTTGGTTCATTTCATTATATGAGGCTGCCGGCGAGAAAGCAAGGTTTACCCCGCTCATTTCAGCAATTATATGACCACATCAGCACGAGAAAGGGCAATGTTGAAGGCAATGTAAACGATATACACAGCCTTACCTAACGGCTAAAGCTTTTACATCAAATGATTCGACATAAACAAATTTGAAGAATCCACCAAAGATAAACAGAATACAGTTAACTGAAGAAACGTACTTCATGTTCTAATATTGCCGACATTTTCAAATCAAATCCATTTTACAGTGGAAATCTTCAATGTCCAAAGCTCTAATATTCACATCATGTAGAACAATCATCTATGCTATCATACAAGTAGAGAAAGTATAAAAATTAAAAAGATACCGCCACCGTCTTCTAATGACTGCATAAGGAAAAATCAAGGATGAAATGAAGTGCTGACTTGCAGTTGCCATTCCATGGAGTCTTCGATATCAAAGCTACTTGCACAGTCCAAAAGTGCATTCTGTTGATGCTCGTACCCACATATATAATTCAAACCAACTAGTATTTGACATATGGCTGCTTCTGTCTTTTCTCGATCAGCAAAGTACAAGGTCTGGAGCAAAAGAACGCTTGTCCTCGTAACAATTTGGTGCTGTTCAAAATTGCGCTCACTCTGCCACCTAATCATGTTATGTGCTAGTGGGGCAAGCCACCTGAGCATTTCATCAAGCCTCTCCCTCCAATCATGGGCTAGAGGTGCATCGTATATCGCCATATCTTTTACATAAGACTTCAAATTACTCTTTAGAGTCTTTCTTAGGCTTGTTGGTAGCATCTGATACAAATCATCTCTAGCTTCTTGGCCAACTAGATGTGGGTAACGAAGCAGTTTCTCAATGACTATTATAACATTGGCATAATGCAAGGCCAAAGCAGAGCCTCCAACCGTGCTAGGAAGTGCGTCTGCCATCAATCTGCTTTTAAGCCCAAATCTCGCTCCATTCATCAACCCAACACTTAAGTGTCTCCTATCTCCACTAAAAGGATCAATGTTTTGTGAATGAGCAATGCAACCCGAAAGATTGGGTTGCTCTCTTGTCACGCCACTTGAAACGCTAAAACAGCCTGAAATCTGACTACTTTGATCGTCGTGACTACCATAATCATCATCATCATCATCAACCTTCGAAGTAGAACTGCTCAAGCTTATACATTCCATGAACAGCCTTCCTGGTCCTATACCACATGCAAAGTTGAAATCCTCAGGACCAAACAACCCACCTTCACTTTTCTGCGGCCCATTCCGAGGCCCATAATATGCATTTTTCTTCTCCGATCCCCTTTTCCCAATTGGCCCTGAATGGCTATAACCATTGCTTTTGGAAGAAACTGACTTTGTGAAACTAGCATCCATTTGAACCTTAGTCCCTGCATCCAATTGACCAGATTTCTTCCCAAATTCTTTCTTTACTCGCTGCAAACTTCCACTAAAACCAACCTGTGACCTGGAGGCTGAAAGACTTGAGGTGTACCCCCTTAAAAGAGCATTCCCAAAAACCATACATATCCGGGAATAAATTGTAGATACAGTCCTTGCCAACAGCTCAACAACCTTATCGTATGTCTGGTTCCAAAGTGAGACATCTTTCAAATGGCTCACATCTTGTTTCTGCCACATCAACTTTTGCTCGAAAGCCTTCCTACTCTCCTCAAGCTGGTTTTGCTGAAACTTCTTGGTGGCCATCTCCAGCTCATTCATAACCTCCATTTCACTGTACAAACTTGCTGTAGAATTCACATACCGCTCCATTTTCCTTACCATACTATCCATATTTTTCACCAAAAAATCCAACTCCTTAACTTCGATAACCCCAGAAACCATATCACCATATACATGTTCAAAGCCTTGCAGTGCTGGAATCGTACATTTCTTCCCCAACCTAGATACCACACTAGCAACCCTGTTCAATTCATCAATTTTCTCCACTAGAGCCAGCTCTACGAGATATGTTTCATCATTAGACACAAGGGTTCTTATTCCTTCAGACTTCAAGATCTCATTTTTTAGCTTAGCAATTTCAAAGTCACTCAAAGACTTATGCAGGTGAATAATCTTGGACATCACATTAGCAACTTCAAAAGAAAGTATCCCAATAACTTGTTTATCTTGCTGCCTTTGTTTCTTGCTCGATGATCTTTTCGAATTTTCGAGAAGTAAACCATTCTTTAGGTTACTACTCACCTGATTTCCCAGCTTCAATATCCAAGGCTCCGACACCATTTTTAGCACCTCCCGCCAATACCCTCAAAAAAGGGTCACTTCGGCTTCAGATCTGGCTGGTTCTTCCCCTTCCCAATAGCATTCCGCAAACGAAATCTCTCAAGCCCGCACCAATCACACAATAAACTCAAAAAAGCAAAACCCAAAGCTTGAAATACAGAATTCCTACCTCTAGCATGTCATTAGCAAAAATGGGTGTCCAATTGTCCAAAGTCCATGAATTTCATGTTGAAGAAAAGTGAAACAACATGAACAGAAGAATTAAGTGCGCCGTCCGCGTGGGTTAAAGAAAAATACTAGTGGGATTCTATTGCAGCAGATCGGAAGAGCGTCGTGGGAAAATGGGCGTGAAGCTGTAATTGATTGATGAACAGAGGATTGCAAGAAAGACAAAATGGAGGGAAAAAGGGGGCAAAATCGATTGATACGCAGGGGAACTTTTTCACTTTTCCAATGCGAGCATTTGTGGGTGTATTTAGAGAGAGAAATTGCAATGATTTTTGAAAAAGGTCGACAGTTTGAAGGAGATGACCCCAGTGTTTATGAATAATGAATGATTAATCCTTTACTTTGACCTCACTGATTTTCAAATGCGGGAATTCAAAATTTTGGTCAAAACTTGCTTATATTTGGTATGTTGTTATTGGATAAACATCTTAAGATTAATATTATGGAACTTCCAAAAATTGTATATTCATATTTAAGTCAGATTTGAACGTCGTGTAAAATTGTGTTAAATTGTTTGGTTTAAATTTGTCTCTTTAGCGACAGATGTTAGGTTGAGTTCTAGAAGCCACTAGTTTACACTAGTCAAGATTGGAAAGAAAAAATAAAATTAAAAAAAAATGTTACGAGTCTCTTACATAATTAGAGGTGTGTGTGACTAAGAGAGAATTATGCCAAATTCTATTGGAATTCAGAAAATGGCACCATCCAACTTCCGATCATGCATGTATTTGGGTTCAAGCGTGTTCCTGAGATGAAGCATGGTTAATCTATCCTTGCAGTACCGAGTAAAAAGAAGTTACAATAGCCACAATCTTGACGCTCAAATATAAAATATGTATACACCATCTCATATCAAATCTTAATAAAATCTTGCGAGTGTCAAAATATACACGTTTGGGATAAAAGAACAAATTGGGAGTGAATTTGATTAACTAATTAGCTAGGGAATTCATTAATAGAATAAGAGAGGCATGCCCAAAAGAAAAAGTCAATTTGAACCTATTTAGGTCAAAATTTATTAACCAGCATGCATAGAAATTAATGAATACATACATTTTTTTCAGCTTTAATCATTTAACAACTAAAAAAATCACAAAAAAATCTCCTTTTCTTTTTCTTAACAGTATCAAATTTTCAAAGACAAAAGTTAATGGAAGGAGAACTTTGGGCAATTCTCAAAAAATATGTTATAAAAGATAACTTTATAGGTCTACTACATCAAATGTTAGAGTATCGTGAACATTTTTGAAATAAAGATTCGTTATGATATTTTATATTTTGAACTTGACGGGAAGCGTGATACATTCTATTACATGACCCGGTGACATAAAGACTTTTCAAAATTTAAACAAACCGCTCGTTAATTTCATTAATCTATTTGATATAGATAAGATATTGTGTGAAAAGAGGGAAAAATTTTGTGATTTTTAGACTCACATCAGTTTCATAATGTTTACTCAACATGGGCCTATGAACTATATTTTGCAAGCGAAACTTCTCAAAGTTAGGCTGATTTTGTCAAAGACAACTATTTTTTGGAGTTGGTGACTTTGTTTCCTACAAGACAAAACTCATCACGACATTTCTTGTTAGAACAGTAGTATCAAAGAAAACGTGTTATGATACAGAATGAAGAGTAGCATAACGTATGCTTTTATATTTTAGACTCTATTGGCACAAGATTTCCAAGTCAACTTAAATTTTTCTTAGAGGAGATATTTTGATGACAGCATAGGTGTTGTATGAAATAGCTGTATGCGGCAAAAGAAAAGATTGGGAAGACACGATGAGAAAAATTTGTGATTGCTACAGTAGACAACAGAATAGTCAAGACTTGTTTTTGTTTGAAATTCCATACGGTGTATTGCACTGCAACGTGTTTAATGGAGCGGGAAGACATAATTCAGTTAGCAATCAATTTAGCATTAAGTACTTTTTTTTTTTTTTAAGGATTAAAAAAAATGTAACACGTATTGAAGTTGCTCCCACACAAGTTGTCAATTTCATGGAGAAGGTGACTTTGTCCTCTTGTTTTGTTGTTTCAGGTTGAGTTGTTGACAAGTTTTGTTTTGGTAACCATAAATTAACCGGTCCGGCTATGGAAACAAGGTCGGGTTTTTTTATAGAGCCCGGTCTCCAATCACAAATTGACACATCACTTACCACACACCACATGACAGTATCTCATTAAAACCTGACTCTATAAGAAACCTGGCCCTGGTTCCTTAAAAATTTTGATTAACTGACCTCAAAAACCCTCCATTCCTTAACAACTATACTATGTATAATTTATCTAGAATGTACTTATTATTATTATAAACCAGTGTCGTGCTTGATTTTTCTTTTCTTTTTTTTTTCTTTGATCATTAAAAAGCATGTGTGATTGTTTTGACTAACCTAAACTTGTAACAAAAATTTGAAGTTTATGGAGAACTAATGGATGATTTCTAGTTTCTAGATAGAATAACTCAAAGCGTTACATCATATAGCTCAATATACATGGGGTTATCCCTCAAAATCAGTATTAAGCAGTGTTCTAGAAAGCGTGAGGTGTTGAAAAGCGTCAAAGCCAAGCTTTGAGCTTATGCGCGCGTAAGCGCATCAATTCACGATAAAAACGCAACTAATGTGTGATAAAGCGTGAAGCGTAATGAAATGTAGAGCCCAAATTTTAAGTATAGGCGCTGCTTAAGCGTTGCCTAGATGAGTTTTTTAGAACACTAGTATTAAGAGATAATGTTTAATTCTCAACTCGATACTTTTTGGATATTATATTCAACTGAAATTGGACTAAAATTATGAAAAAGGGCAAAAAAGAAAGTTGTGTAAAACATAAATCAGGTGTGTCTAGCACATTTAATTATTTTTACTAATATATATTTTTTAAACAAGAAAACACACATTTTAATGATTTACATTTAATTAGGGCAGCTGGCCAATTAACAATACATTAATTGACCAATGTTGAGGGTCCATTTTGACCAACAGGTGGAATTACAAGTCATTTTCCAATATTTTTTTTTGTTTTATCAGGTCATTTTCCAATAGTATGATGATAATCTTGAATTTTCATAAATAAGATGCGAGTTTTATGGATTGGCACACATGTTGGTGAGGTGGACTGGAAAGTAAACAACAGAGTACTAAATTTGAAAAACGAGCATGTGTATTCTTCATATATAGTGGTGTTCGTGTATGTTATTTTTTCTGTCGTGACCAAAATATAACCAATAAAGATATATGTATTTGCCAGTTATCGTCTTGTATTGATTAAATTATGTTCGTTGAAAATGTCAAGTACCAAACGGTACCATATATATATATATATATATTTATATGACATAATATCAGTTACTGATGTGATTTGAAGAGGGTGTGATTATATGTAGATATCATATCACATTACTATTTGGTATCGTTACGTTACATTGCAAATGCTTAGTCTTTGAATATTCCCACTATGTTTATAAATCAACAACTAATAATAATCAATACAATGACCCTAATTTATAAAATTTCACATAATTGATTTCCGCCAATGAAATCAAATGGAATAACGTTGGCCTTGAATCCGAATTAGGAGTCTTACGTCTGACATTATTATCGAGTTAAAATGGGAATTTCATAGCGTAATCTCCAAAATAGTGTCCACTTTCTCCAATCCACCTCCAAAAGCCATCTCCATTTTGGAGATGGCTATAGTAAATTTCCAAATTTGGAGATTCACTGTACGTTTGGAAATGCAAAATGGAGATCTTGCAATTTACAAAAATGTCATTCCATAAATTGCAAGGCAGTCCAAATATTCTTTTTTATTTTTGAAGTGTTCATAGTTTTTATTTTTTTTGGTTCATTTTAGTTCTTATATTTTATTTATCGCCATTTTTTATACCTCATATAATATGAGTTATGTCCTACTTATTATCACTTTTGTTGATTGCTTGTAATTTGTATTTAATTATATTTAAATATCGTGTACGACTTGCATTTAGTTGTCAAAATAAATGCTTTAATTTCAAAAAATCGACAAAATATCTCATTTTGTAATATCCCGAAAATTTCTATAAATTAAGGTAAGCAACGAAATTGTTGTTTTGAAAGAATTTCTTGAATATTATTGAAAGATTGCTTAAAGATCAAAATATTGTTATTGAATTGACGCTAAAGAAAGATCTTGGTTGATAATTGACATAAACTAAAGTGTAATGACTTAATCGACATGAATTGAAGAGTGTGAACTTGATTGAAAGATAATGTAAGGGGAAGGACTTCTTGGACAATTTCCCGACAAGTGTGCGGCGCCACACTCCGCCACTTGTCAAGATGTGGTTGGCGCCACTTGTCACGATATAGTTGGCGGAACTCAAATGTTTATTAAAATTAGCTAAATCCTAACTATTATATAAAGGGGCTGAGGATTTCATTTTTCTTCCAACCCATTTTCCCTTTTCTCTCCCGAACTCCAAAATTCGTCCAACTTGGCCAAGGGAAGGAGAAAACCAATAGAAACCCGCCAAAATACTTATTTGTCCTTTGAAAAGAGTTCCTTACCATATATGGAAGGATTATAACTTGAAAGATAGCTTTAATTGGGGAATATCAAGGCTTTAAGGATACTTCTTCACGTGGATTATTCGAAGAATATTTGAGGTGGGTAACCTAATACTTTGATTCCTTTTCTACATGCATAAAGTTTTGATAAGATAAGTGTGTATTTGATTGATGGTTTTGATGAGACAAACATAGATTTGAA
>CAVNYN010273519.1:0-18690 GCA_963692815.1 Nyctanthes arbor-tristis
CTCGAAATCGTGTAAAATCGCGATTCCTGGCGATTTGTGCGATTTCCCGAGCAACTATCGTCCTTGTCAGTGAACTACTGCAACGATTGAAAAACCTCAACTATTTGTACTTTGGAAGGCTAAAGCGTGGCAGCAGCGGCGATGATAGACGAAAACCCAGTTGCAGGAAAGAAGAAGAAAAAAGGAGAGCTTGGATTTTTGAAAGAGAAAAACTTGCAGACAAGATGAAGGAGAACGATGGGGAAGAACAGTGTTCGGAGAGAAGACTTACGTTTCCATTGCTTTTTCTTTTTAGTCTTTTTATGTTTCCAATGTTTTCGACTTCCGAGGCCGGCATAATTCCTTTTTATTTTTACTTTCCTAAGCATATTTTATTAATATTTAATTACTATATATATATATAATATGAGTGACGAATCTACTTTCCTTTTTTATTTTATTATTATTATTTTTTGAAATTCTTTTATTTTATTATTATTGTTAATTAATTGATATCATTATTGACCTACTTGAACATTATCTCTATTTTAAAAAATTACTAAGTATATTATTAATTAGTACAAAATTAAATACACACTATGATTATGGATTATGTTATAAATTAGTTTGTTATTTATTTTTTAACATTATTATACATATGGCTCTTACTTGTTATTTAATTTCTTAGTATATATATATTTTTGGTTATTTTTTCATATATTTTTTTGTAATTTTAAATTAATTTTTAGTAGAATTTTACGATTTACGATTCGATCTACTGATCTGATTTTCAAAACCCTTGACCGATCCGATCCAAAAATACGATTTTGACAACCTTGGTTGGGGCAATTGATCATTTCAGGGCAAATTAGGTCGCAAGGACTAGCTCGACTCGAATGGCTCTGGCTGTTTAAATTGAAAAATTAAAAATAAATAAAAATATGAAAAAATAAGAAAAACAACAAATCATATTAAAAATTTTAAACGGGTTAAATTCCTGACCTGATCTACCCCGAAATTTGGAAGGTCGCGGGCTGGGCAGACCCGATCTACCCCAAACTCGACCCGTTGCCCTCTCTTTTACAATCAATGATAGGAACATATACAATTTAAAAATAGATTAAAAAAAAAGTTTATTGCAGTTTGTTTGATATCGGCAGTTGTTTTAGTTTCAGAAGAAATTGGGTTTGGATTGATTCACTTGAGGTGGCCTTTTTTTCCGTTCTCTAAAGAAGATTCAGGCTATTCAGTAACTTAAACTCAAAAGTTATACACAAGTTTCTCGTAGTTTTACATCTCATCTCCTATGAATTAGCCTTTTAATCTTTTTCGCAAACTTTGTTCTTTTTAATAGTTCAGTTCTCGCAGAATGTTGCAAGAAAGGAAATTAATCTAACTCTTCTTGCAACCTTTCAAAACTAATTAATCTTGGATTTTTACCACAAATATTGCCATAAGCCGATACCAATCTTAGATTTTTACCACAAATTAATATTGCTTCAAGTACTATTCAATTTTTATCTACACAGTTTGTTAAAGTGCGAACCAACCTCCGCCCCCAACCACAACAAAAAAAAAAAAAAAACCAACAACCACCACCAAAAATAAAAAAATAAATAAAAAAGTTAAATTAGAAATGTATCAATTGAACACCCACTAAGCAAACTGCTCCCTTGTATTCAAGTGCTAGCAAACTCTCTAACTACTCCATTATTCATAACACTGAGAGGTCATGTCCCTTTGTAACAAATTTCGGGTCATATTGTTTCACAACAATAGTTTCAAACTTTTTACTCAACTCATCGTGCCCCTACCTACGCCCCGCCTATGTACCGGGCTTTGTCAAGCATCTCGCGGGCCATGTGTCCTGTGAGTTAATGGTTTATAAATTGGATTTATAGACTATATATACACCATGCGGTATATATCATTTTATTAGAATGTTTTCTATAAAAAGTCAAAATTACAAATTGATTTTTACTAAATCAATCAATCAATAAAATGATATCAAGTATCAGAAATTTTATTTTGTCCATACGCAGACATGTTATTATGCATGCGTACATATATGTCAAACATCTAAACTACTAGTACTTCATACTTGTAACTTAGATATGTGTCATGTATTGCAACAGGCACAATAACATGCTTGCATGGGTAAAATAAAATTTTTGTATCAAGTATACAAGCAAATTAACTAGTTTATAAATTAATTCTTGCCAAATACACTGTATATTTTTATTTTTTGAATCATTTTCTCGTTTTCTCATGTTTTTGCCATTTTTGGTATTTGGTAAGTTGGCTCCTTCGTCAAAAGGTTCTTTATTCGCACTTGGGCTCAAAGTCATCTTACTCGAGCCTTTTTGCTGGGGAGATTTGTCGAGAGGCTAATAAAGTTGTCAAAATGTTAGCCGCATTTTCTTTTATCTTCTGGCTTTTGTTGTAATTGGACCGATGATGGCTCTCTTCTACTTTTAAGTTCGGCTATGAGTCGAGCCATTTAGTGATACTTCCCCAAAAAAAAAAAAGATAAATAAATAAATAATCAAGTTTCAAATTTTGTCAAATCTCTCTAGAACAGATTAAAGTGGTTCCTATTCAAATGAGACACTTGATAACAATTCTCTCGTCGGTCACCGTTCAACACTATTCTAGATCAATCATTTGTATTTTTTTTATTTTCTCAAATACTTGACGGCAGGTTGCTAGCTTAATTATTGTCATTGTCAAATCTCAAGATCTTACCTAGTAATACCAAATAATCAAGTAATTGAAATTTGTAACCAAATTCAAGACAGTAACAGTGCAATTTCTTATCCAAAAATTGATGGCACGTAGCTTAAAAACTTGATTTCAGTGTGTAATGGACCATTCGTGGGACTAAATGCTTGACTCTTTTTCCACCTAAACTGTGCATGGACGCGGTTTTCCATCCTATAAATACCCCATGTAATTAGTTCATGCATGGCATTACAGTTCACAAACTCAAATTAAATCGATAACAATGGCGAAGCAAAGAGTTCTCAATTTGACTTTCTTTGTGTTTTTTGGTTTAGGATTGTGTACTGCAGCGGCGAGAATTCTTCTCAATGTTGAGTCTGGTGAACATGCTGGTGGGTATGGTGGTGGTGAAGGAGGAGGCACCGGAGGTAGGTATGGCAGTGTTGGTGGAGGAGGAAGTCATGGCAGTGGAGGAGGTGGTGGTGCCGGAGGAGGCAGTGTGGGTGGCTACGGAAGAGGTGGCTCTGGAGGAGGAACAGGAGGTGGTGGATATGGTAATGGAGGAGGTAGTGGAGGTGGCTATGGTGGTATTAGTGGGCACGGTAGCGGAGCAGGTGGTTCCATAGGAGGAGCAGGTGGTGGTGGATACAGTAATGGAGGAGGTACTGGCGGTGGTGCAGGAGGAAGTAGTGGAGGAGGTAATGGTGGTGGTGGAGTAGGAGGTGGTGGATATGGTAATGGAGGAGGTACGGGTGGAGGTTCTGGAGGAAGTAATGGAGGTGGATATGGCGGCGTTGGTGGCCACGGTGGTGGAGGTAGTGGTTCTAGTGGAGGAGTAGGAGGAGGTGGATATGGTAATGGAGGAAGTGCTGGTGGTGGTGGTGGTGCCGGAGGAGGTGGTTTTGGTGGAGGAGCAGGAGGTGGTGGGTATGGTAGTGGAGGAGTTGTTGGTGGTGGTTCCGGAGGAGGCAATGGAGGTGGATATGGCAGTGCTGGTGGCCACGGTGGTGGAGGAGGTAATCGTGGTGGTGCAGGAGGTGGTTCTGGTGGAGTAGGAGGTGGCGGATTTGGAGGAGGTGCTGGTGGTGGTGCCGGAGGAGGCAATGGAGACGGCTATGGTGGAGGAGGAGGTAGTGGCGGTGGCGGAGGAAGTGGTCATTCTGGAGGAGCAGGAGTTGGTGGTGGATATGGCAGTGGTGGAGGTGAAGGTGGTGGTTACGGAGGAGGCAACGGTGGTGGTTACGCCCCTTGATTAATACTCTTTCAAAATTTAGTTCCATTATGTAATAGCATTTAGTAGAATATATTTCCAAATAAGCTTATGGACTGAAATTATGCTATGGTTGTGTGATATAAATGACCTTGTGAGAGTGATAATAAATCAATAAATAAATTGATGCTACCCTATGAAAATTGGAAATTTTCACTTGTACATCAAACGTTTAATTAGTTAAGCTTTTACGTACATGCATATGGCTATGTTTTGCCTTTAATTTGAGCTTGATGTATATATGAAGAAAAATGATATCATATTAAGTGTCATGTATATGAGAAATTAAGATTTCCTATTTTTTTCAAGTTTCATGGAATGAGATTCGTACGTTGATTAGAGGTGCTTCAAAAGCAAAATAAGAAATTAAAATACACATTTTCTATAGTTTTCTTATCCTCTTTTCTTTTTTCCTTTTTTTTTTTTTTTTGGAATGGACATTTTCAATAGCTTTTTTTGTCAAAATTTTCTGTAGCTTTTAGTTCATTTATTGTTAAATAAAATGTTTAATGAAAACATAAAATGAATCTGAAAAGCACAAATAACAAACAAGCAGAAATTGTGGATCTAGCAGTTGAATTATTATTCGCAAAATTGATGAAATGAATTTGAATCAATGATGGTAAGTAAAGAATTGGGATGGATAAAAAATTCACGACTTGATAAACTACAAGCTAAGCTTCTTAGAAAACATGATATATTATCTTGAACTCAAAAAACCAGTCGAAAGCCAAACACGTTTCAAGTACGAGACTAAATTTTGACATAAAAACTTACCAAACACATTTAATTAATAGATCGATATTCAAATTTAAGCTTATGCTATTGAAACACTTCCATATCAATCTCCTCTTTTGCATTGCATTGCATGCGATATTTCCTTCAAGAAAAACTTCAATTTCTTCTGCATAATAATTACAGAATATATAAATATATGTCAACTAAATATATAAAAAAATCAATCAAGAATTTTCTTGATTCGAAATAAAAAATTCTTTACTATTTTGGTTTCAAAAAAAAAAAAGAAATAAAAAATTCTTACACAAAAATGGGAATCTGATTTTCTGCCATTGGATTTAGTTTTTCTCCTTTCTTGATTTCC
The DNA here is from genome assembly GCA_963692815.1 of Nyctanthes arbor-tristis. Lineage (NCBI taxonomy): Eukaryota > Viridiplantae > Streptophyta > Magnoliopsida > Lamiales > Oleaceae > Nyctanthes > Nyctanthes arbor-tristis. The sequence continues at coordinate 5,073 of CAVNYN010273519.1, forward strand.
TGATCCTTCATCATCACTGTAATTCTCCGTAATAATCCGCTCATATTTCCCTCCTCGAGGCTTTCGACAAATTCTTGAAAATAATAGTTTGATCCTTTGCACTGGAAGTGACCATCTCCATCTCTGCTCAAGAATTTTTAATTTTTAAAAGGAAATACACATGCTAAAAGATGACCTTATATGCCAAAGAATATCATATCCTTTAGAAGCTTAACCCAAATCTCGAGCTAAAGACCCCTAAAAAATCACTCGATAAAATAGAGAATACCTTCTTTTTTGGTTTTGAATCTTTCAAGTCCCCTTGTGATTGAAGATGATTGCCATGCCTTAATTCTTGAGCATATTCAAGGAGTTGTCTACGACGATCGTATCCTGTGGTTGTTGCATTTTCAGAAGAAATTGGGTTTGGATAGTTTCCCTTGAAGGGGGCATTTTTTCTGTTCTGTGAAGACGTTTCAGTATAGACATTGATGATAACCCCTTTGGTGTCTTGATTCCTTTTGTTTGTGAACATTTTCATTTCACTGTATTTTTTTTTTTTTTGCATGAAACTAGGGTTAGCTTGCCTTTTATTTGTAGTTATCCCCTATGAAGAGGGCCAATATATATTATACAAGCTCAAAAGTCAAAATGGATACACAAGTTACATCTAGTCTTGTTACTTCCAAACAGATTAATTCCCTAAATAGAACCAATGTGCTTTTGGTAGTCTTTCTTTTTTGTCAACTCATTTTTTCCCCAAATAGTTCAATTCTGGTAATTAAATTATCTCCTTTTGCAATCTTTAGAAATTCTAATCTTTGAGTTTTTACCGCAAATTTTGTCAATATAGCGCACACGCCATACACTTTGTAAATTTGTGAAATCTCCACCATTAATTTTGTTAAATTATAATATATATCAATATCTTAATAATGAGAAATAAACATCTACTAAGCCAACTGCTCCATTATATATATAGCAAAATGTCCAACTCCTCCTATTATTATTATTATTATTATTATTATTATTATTATTATTATTATTATTATTATTATTATTATTATTGGAAGGAAAACTACTCCATTATTATGTTTAGCAAATGTAGAGGTTCATGTGCCTTCGTTTTCCCCAGTCCCCTATATGATCAGCAGGACTAAAATGTACACAAAATTAGCTAGGAAGAGAGCCAGAATAGCTCGATTTTGACCCTTGTCCTGGCCTTGGGGATATAATACCAGATTATACATCCGCAATTAATGTATAATGCCTTCGTGACCTGGTGAATCCAAGCATCGTGTGCATATATATTTGCTATTCTCAACACTTGAAGCTATTCGAATATGTGCATCGTTTGTATATTACTTGCACATCCAGTCATGGCATTGACATGAGACGAGACACTTCTCATTTATTCTCGACTTTCTTGCAAAGCATGTGTATAATATCTAGCAAATTCGTATAAAATTATCTGTATATACATGAAGCGGTAATAAAAAAAAAAGTTTCATATCTCATCACCTATAACTCTTACCATTTGTCATATTGCCACTGATATCCTATGTCATTATTGAGATGGACTAAAAACTGACGGTTGATGTTTCGGCTAGAGAGGAAGACAATATGGAATTTAGACTTATTTCATGAGTCATGACTGCAAGAAGCTCTTGAAGGGTTAATAGAAGAGCTAATATAGCCACGCATTATTACTCTAGCTAGACGGTCTAGAGATTATATTAGTCCTTGTACCCTCAATTATTTACGTTTGACTCAGCTCGATTGTTGCTTTGGCTGTAACTCATGATGCCTATTCTAATGGGAATTAATCTTTTCCTCTAAAGAAAAAAAAATTAAAGAATACTTTTATTGTGAAAAAAAAGAAAAACTTCGGTATTCTAGGAGCACTGACCACTCAGTACTCTTGATCAATTAAGAACCCACAAGAGGGTGCTGAGGTTTAAATTAAATAACAAATTGAAACCCAAAAACCCATATGTGAATTCTTGATTGATCAATTCAGTACTCCTAGAGCATTGAAGTTTTTTTCTCCTTTTATTGTCCGTTCCCCGCAAAAAAAAAAAAAAAAAAACAAAAAAAACAAAAACAAAAAGAAAAAAGAGAAGGGAAAAAGAAAATGAGAAGAATAAGAAAAGAAAAGGAAGAATAATAATTTTATGATGATATATTTCTTCTTAAAATATCTTTTTAAACTTTAAATATATGCACACATCAAAAAAAAAAAAATTTCAAATTTGATTACTTTTCTTTATTCTTTTTTTTTTTTTTTTGTTCTTAATCACATACTTTTATACCCATCCAGCTCATACGACTACCAAGGAAATTATTTCAACATGTCATTACTATTCTTCTAATCTTTAAAAAAAATTATTTTAACTACCAATTAAGAGGCATCGTCCAAGGGGATGACAGCTTGTCAATACTCATATTGTTTATCACAAATAATCCTTAAACGCATTGTCTTTGTATTCTGTTGGCTCTACAATATATTCAAAATGAATTCCACAATATATTTTGAACATTCTGAACTTCTGATTACGTGCAGATCAAGAGATTAGTGCTAAAATTATAAAGTTAAAGCGACCAAATCTTACCTATTATATAAAATTTGCACCAGATTTTATCATATGATAGTATGTTATAATCTTAAAATGATCTCAATAAGTTAAAATTATTTTCGTGACTAGGATCAATCCACCTGTATTGCCTCTTTGAATTTTATTGTTGGATTTCACTGTAAATGTGGTATAATAGTCAACGACTGAAGGGAGGTGTTCTTCTCCAATTGACCTAAAAAAAGACGTACACTATTGGAATGTGTTTCTCTCTAATTGGCTTAAAAAAGAACATGGGCATGTTCTCAAAGCTTCCTTATTTATCTTCTCAATTGCTCCTTCAGTTCTTTTCAAATCATTTTTTCTTTTCAATCTTTAACAACAAGAACTTTTAGTTAGATTCTCTATGGAGAAGTAGCGTATACTAGTATAAAATAAAGACATAACATAGAGGGACCTCGGACGAAAATTTTTCTGTCTACCTGCTATATTTATCTTTAGAGAGAGAATCAGGGTATATTAATAGATATAGATATAGAGAGGGACAGACACAGCCAACCTCGTGTTCAATAGAAGGAAGGAGAAAAACCGCATAAAAAATGGAAGGCGGAGCCCAGCCAGAGGACGCCGCCATGTCTGAAGCCGACGCGCCTCCGCCTCAACATCTTGTCCAACCGCCAGTCGATCCCATCCCGGCGATGCTGAGCTACGGCGGTCGATTTATCCAATACAACATATTTGGCAACATCTTCGAAGTCACCTCCAAATACAAGCCCCCTATCTTGCCCATCGGCAAAGGCGCCTATGGCATCGTCTGGTAATCAAATTTGGATTTTTCAACCATTTTTATCTGTTTAATTAATTACGCACATATATGCAATCTGAATTTATAACAAATTCGATTTTTTTGTCTTCTGAAGTTCGGCTTTGAATTCGGAGACGAATGAAAATGTGGCGATAAAGAAAATAACGAATGCTTTTGATAATAAAATCGATGCCAAGAGGACTTTGCGTGAGATCAAGCTTCTCCGCCACATGGATCATGAAAATGTCAGTGAGTATTTATTATGTACTAGATAAATATGCGTCCGTGCGCGCGTATGAATATGCTTTTTTTTTGGTGATATTTGCTTAGGTAACAATAGTCGGTAAATGGATACGAGATAGCCTAGGATTTCATATTTTTGGGAGTGATTCTCTTCTTTTTTTTGTCATGTTAGGCAATTTGAGGAAACATGACAGGACAAGAACGGTTTGATAATTTTCCCTTTTGGGGAAAATGGAAGATTTGATTTTATATTCTCAGAATAATCCAAAAGGATGTTATTGTAGTTGTAGATTGATAAAAGAACGTGTATTATTTCATGGGGCATAAAGATTGGAATTTTATTTGCACCTTTCTGGGAGTTCTGTAGCTCTATTTGTGTTTATGCATGTGAATTAGCTGTTATTATGGAAAAGTTCTCTTTTCTTCATATTTGGTTTCATTGTTCCTTCTGGAGTTCTGCTATCTGCAGTTTGCTCAGTACTTAAATATATGATCTCATTTTTGCAGTAGCCAGTGAGTTGCAGTCATTGATGCTAACAGTTTTGAAATCTGAATCAGTATAATGGACTCGGAATAAGTAAATCTTTTTCTGTGCCTGTTGGCGATATAAGTTTGTTGATTCAATAGAAATGAATATATATATATATATATATGTATATATGTATAGAGAGAGAGAGAGAGCAAGCTCCTCTTTCTAATTCTAGAAAATGTGTTAGTTTGTAGGAGAAGGACATGATTTTTATTTTCCAAATGAAACCATGATTCAACGTTTTAATAATTAAACGTTCTCTGTATTACAGAATTGTCTAATAATGTTAACTCCAATGTTACCTATTCAAAAAGGTTAATACACTAAGGAAAAGAAGCCACAGTAATGTGTGGAAACTGGAAACTAAATAATAGAATTCAAATCCTGGAGCTTTAAGTTTCCCTGTCTATTGTTTATGTCTTCTCATGTTGATTAGATGTGATTCTCCGAATATCTAATCTTTTTAAATTTTAAGTTAATTTCTTTTTTGATTTTTTGGCAATAATGGGTTTCATTTAGTACTTCTGGGTTTCATTTAGTACTTCTGTTATAGTTCTTTAGATATGACGAAGTAGTCGTAGTTAGAGGTCCAGGCTTATTTGTCAAAACATGCTGTTAATGCCTTCTGTGTTTCTTAGTTCCAATGGTGATATATTCTTGTACAGAACCACATTGCCGAATTATGATATTTCTTCAGTTTTCTTTCAGAATTATACTCATGAATTTTGATCATCATCTGGTGCATCATCTTGTTAATTTTCTGTATCACCAATGTTTTAAAACTTGGATCAGCAATTGGCAATTATATATGAAAGCCTTCATAACATAATCTTGATGATGATAAATCTCAACCCCAAAGCAGTTTTTCTCTTGGCAATAGTTGACAATAAATGATTGATCCCATTTCTGTATTTTTCAGGTTGTTGCAATCCGAGATATAGTCCCACCACCTCAGAGGGCAATATTTAATGATGTTTACATTGCTTATGAGCTGATGGACACTGATCTCCATCAAATAATTCGTTCTAATCAAGCCTTATCAGAAGAGCATTGCCAGGTTCTAATTGGAACATAATTTTGATTTCAAAAAATATCCATAATTTGCAGCTTGATATACATACAAGTCTAGGCTTTTGAATGGCTGAATTCATAATTTCTTATCAGAGCAAATTAAACAACATGATCATTAGTTGATTTCTTTCCTTATCCCTTAATATGAAAATCGTTGTACGCTTTATTTGTGGGTTCCTGACGAGTCCATGAGATACCAGGAATCACATTGATTCTTGTGCTTGAGAAATGTCAGGTCCTAGTGGACCATAGGCCATATATAACTTCTTGCACAATCCTTGACATGTATGCTACAAGCCGGATATGTTGTTCGATTTTATTATTTGGTGCCCAATTCTCAGTATTGAATCAAGTCAATAGTCATTCGAAGTGCTAATTATATTGTGCTAATATTCATGGCACCAGAAATCCATGTGGATCTTACAAATTAGTTAACCCCGCCGTTTCATTGGACATTTAAAATAATCTCTTGATTATAATTTACGTGAATGTAGGTTTCCTGATAATTGGCTAGTGGCCGTGTCTCTTTTCTGGCACCTATCTTTTTTAGGAAGTATTGCTTCGGAGCTACCAAGCTGAAGGTTCAAGCCCTAGGAACATGTGGATTGGGTGGGAAATAAGGTGGAATTTAAGGATAAAGCTCACTCAAAGAGAAAGAAAGCAGCTTTCTAATGCCATTAGGCCCATTACTCGACCAAATAACATCAGAGGGATTGGTGAACAGTTATGGCTAGGAAGGTTAGTAGTAGGTCAAGGGAGATTAAGTAGCTTTAAAAGAGCTAAATGGTCTCTTGACGGTTTTTTTAACTTTTATATAAAAAGAACTAGGGGTGGGCATGGGTCGGGTTGGGTCGATTTTGGTCCTAATCCGAACTCAACCCGACCAAAATCGGTTGGGCACTTTTAGAAACCGAATCGATGCTAGGTGAAGAACCGACCCAACTCCGTCCGGGTCGGTTTGGATCGGTTCCCGGTCTGTCCCAAAAAAAGGGGGGGCGGGAAGGAAGGCAGCAGCAGGAGCATTTCGTGATATTTCTTGGAAATTCGAATAATTTATAACTCAAAATCAGGTACACCAGTCGGCAGTAGCCCATTTCAGCTCCCAACAACCATCTCTTGGACGTTCAAATCAGTATAGCACCAAACATATGTAGTTTCTTGGAGGGCGAATCCCCTGGATCTGCCCAAATATTTGTAAAAGAAATAGACTATACAGTTTGGTGGTTGGGATTGGAGATGAGGACAATGCATCGAACTAGAGTGCGAAAAGGTTTCAGCAGATACAAATATATGCGGCAGCGGCGGCGGCGGCGGCGAGTTTGAAACCAGAGAACAAGAAGAAATTTGGGTTTATATTCGAGAGGATGAGGATGGATTTTGGGAATGAGAATATGAAGTAAACCCACAAACGTGTTCTTTTTGCCTTCTCCCAAAGATAATAAGCGTGTCTGGGGATAAAAGGAAATAAAAAATAAAAAAAGCATGAAGCCGGTTGGCGATCTTAATTGGGTTGACTAGTTGGACCCGCAAACCAACCCGACCCGAATAGGTTTGCAATTTCAGAACCAGCCACCAACCCCAAAACCAATCAAAACCGACCCAACCCTACCCAAATCAGGTCGGGTCGGTCGGTTTAGCCAGTTTGGCGGTTTCAACGCCCAATCCCAAAAAGAACTAACCCGATGAAAGCATAAAAGGGAGGAATTCATGTGTGGTTGAAGCTCCAATTGAATATCTTTAACAATATATGAGTATAATGAAAATGATGAGTAGAAAATAAGAGAGATGCAGAGAGCTGCATACGGGGTATGAATTAGGCACAAATGAGATTAGAGAACACAGTTAACTAGTCAAGCCTTTCCCCTATTAAATTTGCAACTGACAATGAAATTAACTTTACTAAATTGAATTGAATATTCCAGAGAGTTAATAGTGGCGATTGGTGAATGTGGTTCCAAGGGATTTGTTTAAAGTGTTTTTATCTCAAGAAACTACCATCCTAGGAATGTGGACTGAGTTCATCGGTCAAAAGAAAGGTAGCAATTACAGGTTCACGTCCAAAATGAGGGTTTAGAAGTCCAGAACTTCACATGGGAAAGTCTTAGCACAAGGGTGACCTGTAAGAAAATTGAATACCGGACTTGCAATCCCATATGCAACTCATTGAATGTATTGATATCAGACATGTTCAGTCTTTGTTATGGATGCTACATTAAGTACTGAGTGAGAACATCATATTTCAGGAGTTCTGGCCCAATCTTTGGCTCTGTATACTTACACAAACATGAGTGTCAACCCTCCAACGGAATAAATATTGTACACAAACAGAACTATGGTTAAATGGGACAAATCCTTGTCTTCATCATTATATGGAATGAGTAGGAGGAGTGGACAAAAGGAAAAGTAAGAGAAAAAGAATTAAAAGGAGGAGAAGTCTGTAAAAAGGAAAATAAGGTTTCTATTTATCCATATTTGGCTGCCACCTAACTTATGTTTGAAGTAGCTTTAAGAACCCAGATGCAAACTAGTTTGTCAATGCCTTTACTTATGCTAGTTCTATTTTTCTATGAACGGACAGAAAAACTTGAAAACAGATAGGGAGCACATGTTGCTCAAATTCTGGAATATGTGCTTATCTTTCTTGCTTTGCACACAAGAAATCTAAAATACCATTTGAGCTCTATGTTTCTAAATCTTGCTTAGTTTTATCTTGTATTTGCGGGTGAACATGCATTTGCGTTAATATTCATATGGATAATATAACTATTTGCATATTGCTGCAGTATTTCTTGTATCAGATCCTCCGTGGGCTAAAGTACATACATTCTGCAAATGTTCTGCATAGGGACTTGAAGCCTAGCAATCTCCTCTTGAATGCGAATTGTGACCTAAAGATATGTGATTTTGGATTGGCACGTGTCACGTCTGAGACAGACTTTATGACAGAATATGTTGTTACGAGGTGGTATCGGGCACCAGAGCTGTTGTTAAATTCATCTGATTATACAACAGCTATTGATGTGTGGTCAGTGGGGTGTATTTTCATGGAACTGATGGATCGAAAGCCATTATTTCCTGGTAGAGATCATGTGCATCAGTTGCGCCTACTTATGGAGGTATTTTGATTTGGTATATATGCTGTTTAAATGTTAAATCATGTTGATGTTTTAAGCATTATTATTATTATTTTATTTATTATTATTTTTTTGGGTATCTATTTTTTCTTTTCTCCACCGAATTAGTATGGTCATTGTAATGTAACTATATTTTGGTGATAAATGTTCAGAAGAGTACGAGTCATCTTCATTACTGTTGTGGTCAGAATTTTATCTTTTATGCTTATTTTAGGGTTGCGAGAGAGATTTTTTGATAGGGGGAACAAAACAAAGTACTTTAGAAACCTCCATGTAGACATTCCCTCTCTTCCTTAAATATTAGAGCAGTGAAACCTATTTATGGATGTTAAATGTCAATAAACAGCATCTTTTAAATGGTCCAATGCATGGCCCGTCTAACAGTGTAATGGTATACAGGATATACTTAAATCTGATTAGCATAGATATCTCTAAATAATCAGTAGATAGCAAACTTTATTTCCCTTCAAACTTTAGCTGATGTATTTACCATTTAGGATATTTCGAGTTCATAATATTTGTGGATGACAAGCTTCCTTGCCTTACAGCTGATTGGCACCCCGTCTGAGGCTGAGTTGGAATTTTTGAACGAAAATGCCAAAAGATACATCCGGCAACTTCCACCTTATCCAAGGCAAAGATTTACTGAGAAATTTCCGCATGTGCACCCTCTTGCTATTGATCTTATCGAGAAGATGTTAACATTTGATCCTAGACGGAGACTTACGGGTCAGTAACTCTTTTAACTTATTTTGCCAAACATATAATTTTCGCATTTACTACTTTTACTAACAACTTTTCCAGAAATTAAGTCCTAACTTGCTAGAAAGGTAACTTTTAAGCAACGCCAGATGTTTCGTTCCAATCCTCATATTTCTAAGTTGCATGTCCCACATAAGCATTCATGTTACTTAACTCATACTCTGATATGTTTGTATGATATTATTATTAATACTGAATGTGCAGTATATTGTGTTACTACAGCCAATTTTTGTTACTACAACCAATTATGTAGTCTAATATACCCTAGAGCAATTAAGAAAGCATTTATTCATGCGGTGAAAACCATCTATGCTTCCAGTAGCCATTCATGATTTTTATGCGAAATGGAAATTTCCCGTCACCATGTTTATATCTTTACAAGTGCTAACCAAGTCTTAAAAAAGCTGTAGCTGTTTGACTGGGCCCCATGAATTAGAATTTCATTTTTCTTTCTTTCTTTCTTTCTTTGTTTCTCTCTTTTTTTTTTTTTTTCTTTCTCATCAAAACTTCAGTGTAGATTTTATTTGGACGTGAAGTAGATTATGGCCATATTTAACAGAATCTGACATTACCTAGTTGAAAATATTAAGAAAGTAAAACTTTATATCTGTTTCTTACAATTTCTGGATTTGTTGCTTCTTACTTTCCAGTTGAGGGTGCATTGGCACACCCTTACCTGAACTCACTACATGACGTCAGTGACGAGCCTGTTTGCCTCACTCCGTTTAGCTTTGATTTCGAGCAACACGCTTTAACAGAAGAACAGATGAAGGAGCTCATTTACTGGGAGTCTCTTGCATTCAACCCTGAGTATCGGCAAATATGAACAATCTTCCGACTCCAATGTTGTATTATTTTCGTGTATATATTGGTCCATCCAGGACCAGAATCACTTTTATTTGAAACTATATCTCTAGTCAATGTGAAATCTTGTGAATCCTTGCCCTGATGTCTTTAGGATTTGGAGTTTAAGGGTAGATCTGTGGGTTTGGATTGTATGTTATTGAAACATTGTCCTGATAAATGAGAATGACCTCGCTAAATTTGTATTAAATTCACTAATTTCTTGAAGTACTCAGAAACATTGTTTTACTATACGAAAGAAAAGGTTTTCACATTGTCAGGGTGGCCCATTTTGCTCATCCTCTGGCCGGCGGTCTTCCGATCTGGCCTGTTATGAAATATCCAGGTCTGTCATGCCTATTGGGTTTGATTTTGTTTCCTTTTTTTTTTTTCTTTAAATTCTTTTTCAAAGTAATGGTGAGAAAAACAGGTGGGCTGTGTAATTGGCAATTCTATGCTCTGGTTTGACCTGGTCGGTCTTCTCAGGTACATTGCTAACTGGCAGGGTTGCTGGACTTTTGAATCATTAGTCCTTTCTCAACATAATTTTCCAGGACTTAACATGGCTGTTCCACATTGCGCATAAAAAAGGACCGCTTACATAGAGCTGATGCCTGTCCACTAAGGCAAGAATATGGAGAGATAGAATAACCCAAAAGCAAAATCCTTTTTCTAGAGGAACATGTGCATGTTAACTGGGATCCTTGTTAAAACTTGCACAAGAAGCTTGAAGATCAATACCTTTTGACATCAAGGTCTTTCGACTAAGAGCTTGTTTGATGCTCTTTATTTGTCAAATTTCCGATCTCTTACTATTGATTTAACATTTGACTTGACGACTGATCACTTATAACCACATTTCATACATTTTTTACATTCTCAATACACATTCTACATATCTCTTCATTATAAATTACACAAATAAAGAACAAATAAAGAGCTTCAAACAAGCTCTAAATTAGAGTAAATATATGCTATCTTGAACTTCTTGTATCAATACCCTTTTTGATGACACCTTCAATTCAAATTACGAGCGTTTCTTCTCATACGCTAAGAAGAGGTTATGTGCTAACGCGTCAAAAATGTGTTGAAACGACATCCAAAAGTGACAACGCTGTGATTGGTTAGACAGCACGCGCTCTGTTTTGGGGACCAAGAATCTCCATTGTTGATAAATGAGCATAATATAATACGGTCATAAATCATAGTTAGTGACCAGGCATCAATTCATCTTGTCGAGGGGCCAGAGTCCCAAAATAGTATATCCACAAGGATAGAATCTATGCTTCAACATTATTAAAACGAATAGAACAACTTGAAAATGACCAGCACCTACTTTCCACTCCATTTAAGTCAGAGAAATTCTCACATTCAGAAATCACATCTCAAATATTTCTTTACTTTCCATGGCTCAACAGAGCTCTCTTTCTGATGAAATGGAGACCCTGAGCCATGTCTCCAGCCTCATCGAGGCCTTTCGCGCCTTTGACTCAGACAACGACGGAAAGATCGACTCTCAGGAGCTTGGAGCACTCATGGGATCACTTGGATACAACCCAAGTGAGCAAGACATCACTACATTGTTGCAAGAAGCAGACACCAGCAGGGATGGACTTTTGTGCATTTCCGAGTTTCTTGAAATGAACACAAAGGATTTGGCACTAGGTGCTCTGAAAGATATTCTCAGAAGGGCTTGTGAAGAACTGGAGTTTCAGGATGAAGATTTAGTGACAGGGCAGGAACTTTATGAAGTTTTTGGGAATATTGGAATTGATATGTCACTGGATAACTGTCAGGATATTGTTGCTTGCATGGATGGAGATGGAGATGGGACTGTAAGTTCTGAGGATTTTCAACTTATAGTTAATTCGCTTATTTAGAGTTTTGTGATCATATAATTATGGGTAATTTGTGTCCTTCCTTACACAAGAATTTGCAATAATTCTGTCAAACTATGTTTGGCAGAAGTTTGTATTAAGGTATAAGCAGATGTTTGATGTTAGAAATCCTGATTATCTTATGTTTTTATATTATTAGTCCTCTTATGATGATGCCGTTCCTCGTAAACGCTTAATAATTAGAAGCAACGGTAGGGCAAAGCAGTGTCCGTACCAAATTTCTAAATATCTACAAGTGACTATAACTACCGTTCTTTATTTAGAAGAGTTTTTAAAGAAAGTTGGTCTAAATTATATGTTTTCAGAAGCACATCTATAAGTAGTATGAAATTATATTACCAGACCTTCAACCATTCTTGGTCAAAAGCGACGGACATAAATATTTTGAACTTCTAATTAAATTTTACTTATTAATTCACCAGTTATCTAACCTATCAGAAGACTAGAAAAGCTTTTGTATTAATTCATAATAGCGGTTTATTTTCTTATTATTGCATGTAACATCTATCCATTGCAAAAGAAGTTGTGTATATGCATGAAATTCACTTTAAAGTTCAAGTGCATGAGTCCTTAACTAATATATCTATAAATAAAACTCCTACTCCCAAATAAAAATTTCATTAAGAAACCAAATGATAATTCTGAAAGTTTGACAAATGGGATGTTACGTGGCTGGGAGTTGCAATTTTCATTCTTATATCTCCCATCTTTCGCTTTGATCCCACCAAAACACTGTACCTAACCGTGTCTGATAAAGCTAATAACAATGGTGGCTAAGGGACTGGCGTAGCCAGCACGGAAGGGGGGAGCCGGAACGAAAACTCAAAAAAAGTTATATATAAGTATGAATTTTTGAAAACATAAAATAAACTCAAGGGCATTACAAAATAGCGTTCAATAACTCAAAACCTAAAAGTAAGCTGAACGCGACGATTTTTTACATTATTTCATTATCTAAAGTCTAAATTTTATTACTTAAATAATAACTATTATTCAACTCAACCAACATAAATCAATTAGCAATTACATTATATCATTATCCAAAGTCTAAATTTTAAGTCATATCAAGTCGTGATGGTTTTAGAAATTCTAGTTCTAGTTTTGTTTTGAGGCTTTTGTTTCTTCTTGGGCCAAAATTTATTGTCTCCCAAGCCCAAGTCATTGCCCTTCTAGCCCAACTTCAAATAGACTTGAGCCTAAAGCTTAAATTTTTTTTTAATTTTTTCCTTTACTGTGGGCCGAGACAAGGGTGGGCCCAGTGTAGCACCCCTATGTCTCCGCCAGAGGGTGGCAATACCGCTTCGAGAGCGGGTCGACTCCTAATGGAAGTTGAAACCATCAGTGGGGGTGTTGCCTCTGGCTCACATGGTAACACTCTAGGAGCTTGTTTGATTCTCATTATTCTTTCAATCTATAATTTTATTTATCACTGATTTGACATTTAATTTAACAATTGCTTAATTACAACTACATATTTTAAACTTTTTCATATTTCTAATATACATTCTACCTCTTTCCTCATTATAATTTCATCACATTTGTACAAATAATGAGAATCAAAGAAGCTCTAGGTGTTGGATCAGCAACAACATCAAAGTGGTGGTGGTGGTGGTGGCCGTGGTGGATTTGGATATGGTTGGGGTCGCTCCACTTCTACTAGGGGTGGTACTGGCAGTGCTAGTGGCAACTTTCGGTATGGTGGAGGTGGAGACGGAGGCGACGGAGGGTCTCCCTCCGGCCAACCAACATCCAGTGCCCCTCGTACAAACAGATCGGAAGAG
>CAVNYN010273520.1:0-14808 GCA_963692815.1 Nyctanthes arbor-tristis
AAAGAATAGGGTGCCACAGAGGTAGCGTAGAAGGTGTTTTAAGGCTACCATTGAGTGATTGAGTGATTGTAGAAGGTGTTTTAAGGAAAGCTTGTTTACAGTGTAGACTAGACAATGCCAGGGCATGTAAGAAAGACATATTGAAGACTACCCAACACTTGGCGATATTCTATTGGGTTGGTCGGGAAGTTGAAGGGTAATGGAGGTCGGAAGAGGAGTACTTACAAGTTTTGTATTGAGCATATTGCTTTAGGCAAAAGTTTGAGAAATATATTGATGTAGAGAGAGAAAGAGACCAGTCGAGGTCGGGATAACTTCAATTTCGAAGAAAAGGGAAAGGGAGCCAAGGTCTGTAAGTGAGAATCTGAAGGAAAGTTGTGTAACAAAGGTATGAACAAGTGAGATGGAAGATCCAGTGACAATTAAAGCATCTACATAAACTAGAAGATAGATGATATTGCCATTTGACTTATAAAGGAAAAGTGATGCGTCCATAGTTGAATTAGTGAATTCAAGATGGAGTAGAAAAGTCTGCAGATCAAGGTACCAAGCACAAGGAGCTTGCTTTAAACCATAAATCGCTTTGCGTAGCTTGCAGACATGGGTAGGGAATTTTGGATCAACAAACCCTGGAGGTTGGGTCATATAGACTTCATTTGTAAGTGTTCCTTGAAAAAATGCATTATTGATGTCAAGTCGAAGAAGAGGCCAATGATGCATTACTGCAAGGCTAAGGACAAGAGGAATAGTAATAGGTTTGACAACTGGACTGAAGGTTTCAGAATAATCAAGACCGGGTCTTTGGTGAAAAACCTTTAGCTACTAAACGAGCCTTGTAACGCTCAACAGAGCCATTGGATTTTCATTTGACCCGAAAGACCCGTTTACATCCCACTAGATTTTGAGAGGAATAGGGAGGAACTAGTGTCCAAGTTTGATTATAACAGAGTGCATTGAATTCAACTTCTATAGCACACTTCTAGTGGGACAATTTAAGTCCTTGAGTAATGGAGGTAGTCTCAAAATTGGGATTTTAAGAAAGTATAGCTGCCATACCATATTTTGGGTTTGGTTTGAAAATTTTATTCTTTGATCTGGTGGTCATTAAATGGCAATTTTCTGGATAAGGAGCTTGGTTTTTCAGATGGCAAGATCTCTGGTTGAGGTTGAGATCGTTCATGTTGGAATTGACGTTCAAAGTCTAATTAGTTGGACTGGGTTTGATGAGGCTGAATTAGTTAATAAGATTAATTAGTTGATCCATTTAGTTGTAGGCCCACAGAAGACCAGTAATACTAGGGTTTTACATCCTACGACTATAAATAGGCATATTGTGTTTAGGGTTTGATAGAGAGACCATTGGGGAAAATTCGTATGACGAATTTTAAACAATGTGATCATGGATATTCTGTCGATTTCTTGCTAGCACATGAAATTCACAGAACCATAAACATACTCCCATAAATCCGCTTCGAATTGTTCGTTGTTATAGAATTCCAAATCCATTCTTGCAGTGTGGATTACTGTTAGAGGTTTGACATTTGGACAGCTGTGGTGATGAGCATTGCTCCAATGGTCAATCAGGATTTGCAATTCACAGAGTTCATCAAAGAAGTATTTTCTATTACCACTTCTTTTGAAGTACAAGGTCGATTCTAGGCATAGGCATTGAATGTTTATTTAATTTTCCGTTGTACATATATTGTTCAATTCCTAAGAGTGGTATCAGAACCTGCCTTGTTACCTATTAGAATTTGTTACTTTTGATGAACTTGACGATAATTGTTATTTTTATATATCAATGTGATTCGGTATTGACAACTTATTTTTGAAATAATTAAAATATGAAATTTGATTTCATTACTTGAATCTATATTGATTTGGATGCATGAACGGAGAGTCACGAAAAAAGGGCTACAAAAACGCGGCACGTGCGGGCAGCCACCGGAACAGTTCCAGCGGCCAAAAGTTCACGCCGCGGTGGCAGGCAACAAAACCGCAGCAGTAGTGCGCTACACCAAACCGATGACCAGCGCCAGGCTACTGCAACTGACAGCAGTCGATGTTGTTGTTTGCAACAGCAACACCGTTTTGCAGCAGTATTCCCGCCGGCCGGAGAGGGCCAATCCCCGTCCGAGGGGCTGCGGGTGCTAAGGGCGCCGGATTTGCGGCGGATAGGGTTCTGAATGGTTTGCTGTGCAATTTCAAAAATTGTATAGAAAGCCCCACTACAGGAAATCTTACTTTTAATGACAAACATTTTTGCCTAGAAACTTTTCTCGACCCGCTTTTAACGACCAAAATGACCATTTTATGATAAAATATCGTTGTTAAATGTGATATTTTTTAGTGCTCCCCAGGTATCTGACATGTAGAGGGAGGTCCATGTAGTTTATGAAATTACATAGGCTGTCTCTTAAGTTCTGGAATTTCACAAATTGACCCTTAAGTTTCTGAAACTTTAAAATTTTGTCTCATATTTTCAAATATGACAAATTAGCTTATGGGATTTGAATTACAACTTAAATGTTTTGTAAAATTTTAGAATTTTTCAATTGAGTCAAAATTTAAAACTTTGTTAAAAAAAATTGTTTCGCAAAAATTATTTATTTAGATAGAAGTTGAATTTTGACTTAATTCAAGTTGCGATTTCAACCTAAATCTTTCCAAAACTTTTATCAAAATATGACTTTGATATTAACAACAAAATAAAGAGTTATTTTGCGGTCATCCCTAATTGCTAATGAAGTTGGTTAATTAACAAGATTAATTTAGATTAATTATTTAATATTGATTGATCCGTTCCATCTTGTCTAAATTGCTTTAGACGATTATTGTCAATACCAAATCTAGAAATTGAAATATTAATTAATATGTGATATTAATTGAATGGATTTAGTAGATTATTATGGACTTGAACCATATGATTGGTCACAATAAACTAGTATATGATACTAGTTATGATTGCACGGTTAATTTATATTTCCTTTCTGTTTGAGATGTAACAAGATAATTTGTATATGATACAAAATGGAAAGGGAAAATTGATATTATTTGCATTTGACATTTGATGATTGAATGTGATGTCTCCTAATAAATTATTATCTAGTCTTCTCCATACTGATCTGCGTTTATTAATTATTATAGTTAATTACATATTGGATGTTATTGTTATATATGATGGAGATGAGACTGATCACTTAATTAAAATATTAAATTCGTATTAAATGTTAATACATGCCTTCTACTGTTATAATGAAAAACTGAGAGTACATTCCCGATGTCAGCTTGTTGAGTTACCCAAGGCTGCTCGTTCGTGGACATGCTTTTCACTATGAAACATTTGATATTTATGAACAGTAGGTCGAGTTTAACTAAGATTTTATTTTCAGTTCAGTCACTCAAGGAAATAAAATTTTAGAGACATGTCAACTAAAGTATATAAGATATACGAGATAATTAGTTGCCTACTTGATGATCTAGGAGTCACATAGGGATGTGATTGATAATATATCTACCTGAATGCTTTATTAGATTTGTTGAGTCACTCAAAGTTCTAATAAAGCAAACGGGGCCCTAGCCCACTGGAAATTCAAATGAATTTCAACAATTAATGTAGAGGGTCATTAATTCAGTGAAAGCATAATTAATTTGATAAAAATCGATGTCAAATTAATTTCCTATATCAATTAATTCTATTCTATCTTGTCATTACATATTTAAATAATGAGTATATTTGTAAATTTAATTAGCATGTTAGATCATCAACAAAATTTTCCGGACTAAATTTATTAAACTGAGATCATAATGAGAATAGTTCTCAAGTACGAAAAAAATGGATGTCTTAAACAGATTATGCGAATCTTCCTCCTAAGGAAGTTTTACGAGAATAGTACAAAATTACAAATATCATGGGATGATGAACATAAAGAAGTATGTGTGATACTTGCCACTATGAATTGTAAATGTTTTATGTGGGTACAAAGATTTATATTATAACTATTCATTTCAAAGAGTTGAATGATGAACAATACTAAACTGAGCAGTATAAACTCTAAATGCTGTTGAGAAGCACAGTGACAAAATGAGCTAATTAAGTATTGACTT
Source organism: Nyctanthes arbor-tristis (assembly GCA_963692815.1). Classification (NCBI taxonomy): domain Eukaryota; kingdom Viridiplantae; phylum Streptophyta; class Magnoliopsida; order Lamiales; family Oleaceae; genus Nyctanthes; species Nyctanthes arbor-tristis. The sequence continues at coordinate 4,108 of CAVNYN010273520.1, forward strand.
AGTTCTATAATCGTTGTCTGATAGCATATCACAATTTATTGTAAATTGAGATGCATGAATTAGATTCAACTTACTTACAAGTCTATTTGATATGCTAAAACTGTTGACCTTATCATCAATGAGATGTAAGGGCAATTATTGACCATTTAAGCCTTTAACGGTATTTAAAGGTAGTGTTGATGGAACTTTAAGAAAGATTCGAAACGGTCGGTAATATAGTTAAAGTGTACAAAAACATATATCCAAAAACAATGATTTTTGCAGAGGCAAAGAACATTAGAATAAGAACTGTAAGGCATATATAATCATCATCTTGGAAAGAAAGAAATCTTGGAGAAGATCTTACTGCAAGATGAGAGTGATAAGACTACTCTACAGTCTCTTAAGTATTAGATACTGGATATTGATCCTATATTTTTCAGAATATGAATGAGATTGAAATAGAGTAAATCACTGCTGACTGGAAAAATAGGACTATAGTAGGAAATGAAGCAATGGTTGTTCCATTTAAAACCTATTGTCTGCCTTTACCTTTTCTTTTGTTTTGGGATGAGAATATTGATATTACGATGGAGTTCTTATTAAGAACAATATTTCTTATTCATGTTTGGACATAAGTAGTTGTTCTACTGAGATTGAGAATAATAGTTATTCTTAATTATGGAATCTACTAGAGAAATAAGATTGATAATATCTGGATTCTAAATCCTAAATGATCTATTATCAGAATAGAAGGCAAAAGAGATATAAAGGATAATCTAGATTATATCTGGTTCTGACATTAACGAGAAATAAGTCCTAATCCATATTGATGTATTTGAACAAAAGTCTACAAATATCAAGTATGCTTTTCTGACTTTGTCAAGTTCAATGATGACTATATTAGATATGGTTTCATATACTTGATCAAGTTTATACATGAAAGTTTTGAAATGTTCAAAAGATTCAAGGAAATGGAAAGCTATTGGCAAAGATATTCTAACACTTGGATATAGTGGGAGTAAGGAATATTTATGGGTATAATTGATTGTCCAAAGAGAGAATAAGATTGTAACGCCTTGGGTTCTAAGTACCCCGGGCGCTAATAATTTCTCTCTCTAATTTAAATCAAGAGCAGATATAAAGCGGAAAATATCTTGATTCAATAGTAATAATATAAAAGATAATTTGTCAGTGATAAGTCAAACTGTTTTACAGAAAATCAAAAGTTTTTAGAGTACTTAAACAAAGTTCGAATCATTCAAAATAAAGTTAATTTATCTTATTTTGAAAGCCACCATTGCGCAATGCGTCTCCTCCGACTCCAAATTTGCAAAATATTATTTTTGAAAGGGGTGAGTATCTCATACAAATACTCAGTAGACTCGGCACAATATTAACCAATATATGCTACAAATATACATATAAAAATGCAATTCACATCTCATAAGTCTTTAATAGTCTTTACTTGAAAACAAGCATCGTGTGGTAAATGCAGGTTTCTGATTCTCGTCTCAACTAGCGCACATAATAACATCATAGCATGCATGCAAAATCTATGCATAGTGGTAAAGCATATGCAAAAGTCTCATCTTGTCTCGTCTCAAGCATAAGGCAATTAAACTCATGCAAATAACATATAAGAACATAAATCACACCTCTATATGCACATTCATAGAAAACCCGATCAATATTAGCACTAGTTTTAGGAAAATTTCTTTAGAAAAGTGTCTACCTCAAGTTTCTCTGAGTCGAGCTAATGGGCAAAAGTCTACTCACTTCGTTTTTTACTCATCGTCTATAAAAGAATATAAAATTTAGTTAGTATTCATTTGAGAAATGAGCTATTTTATAAAAGGAACTATTTTTAAAACTAAATTATAATAAAATAACTATACGAAATACTTAAGGGTGTAGTGCCTAATGTGACTAATATCCAAAAGTTAGAATTTAAATAGCTAAAGTCATTAAATCTCATATTTAACGGAAATTAGAGCTTTAATAAAAAATAAACATAAACTAATTGAAGGGTTTAAATAAATAAAGTCTAAACATAAACTAAAATTAAAATCTTAGAAATTTTCAAAATTGTCTTGGAAGAATCCCAAAATAAGAGACTAAATTAATTGAAAGTAAAAGTTTATAGGCTAAAATAAACATAATGCAAGTTTCTGGACCCATTTGAAATGAATTAAAATTTCGAGGGCCAAAGGAAACCCAATCAGAAACTTATATGCTTATTTAAACGAAAATAGAAAACTTAGGGTTTAAATGAAACCGGTTAAAACTTTGGGGCTAAAATTAAAATATCAAAAACTATTATATTTACTCCGCCAAGCCCCATATTGTTCGAACTGGAACTCAAACAGGGGAGAAGAGCAGTGCCTAATTTCGACACCATCGCCAGTGAAACCCGCGCCAGACACAGCGCCCCATCCTCTATACAATGACAGTGGCTGCAAGGAGCGATTTTGGGCACAAGCGTGAAGGGAGGTGGAGAATTCGAGCTGAACTCGCTCAAAACTCATCCCAAAGATTCGAAAAATTACTGAAATATATTGCATAAAAATAAAGGTAAAGGCTTGGGCTTGGTTCCTAGTTGTGAGATGAGTTGAAAGGGTCAATTCTTGATGGTAAAAACATGGTGGTGGTGTTAGTGGCAGTGGTGGTCGGCGGTGGCCGAGGTAGTGCACGGTGGTGGTGGTGGTGCATGTTGGTTGAAGAATGTTGTTCCATTTACTTTTGTTTACTGCCAGTAGATGTATGCATCAATGTTAAAGATGGATGAAAATGTTTTGGTTTGTTTTGAAACAAGGCAGTGTGTATGTAAGTATCCAGTATGAAATTTTCCATGAATCTTCTTTGCGTGTATATATAATGAGTTTACCAGGGAATGTAACTCTATGTGTATTTGTGAAATTAAATTTGTAAAGACAAATCTTTCCTTGAAGGCTTTGTTGAATGTATGAAAGGGATTTGCAATGAAGTGTAGCCATGTGTGTATGTCTTTGATTAAATTGTGGAAAAATTGATGGAAGTTCACTAGCCTAGTCATGTATGTGATGCCTGGAAATTGAAGTTTAAAGATGCATATTTTCTTTGCATTTGATGAAGATGATGGTGATAAACCTATGGTGTTTGAGTGAGGATGGAGGTGAAAGAAAGAGCTAATTTACCTATGAAATTTGCTAGGGTTGTCAAATGAGAGGGGTTGAAAGAGATGGCTCTAATACGTTATGAGGAGTAAAAATTTGGGAAAAATCTTAGAAATTGTTGGTTGGGGACAAAGCTTGTTTGGTTGGGGCCAAAACTTCCTAGCTTAGGTCCAAGAGTTTCTTATGGGCTACAATGAGTTAAGGTCTTATGTGCTAACGGTTGCCCAACAACAAAATAATCAATGAAATTATATATATACATATATATTTATATATGCTCTAAGTTGTTAAATGACTAAAACAATTCATAAAATATTAATTATACTAACTTATTCAAATGGTAAGTAAATAAATAAATTCTTATGTAAGATAAATCCTTATTATATATATATAATTAAATTAATTTAAAGAATTAAAATTCAAAGAAATTGGTAGCGACACGACTTAAGAACTTGAAATCTAAAATTTATATTTTTAAAGTTTTCAGGTAGCTACGAAGATTCTCTCGTAGTGAATTCTCGTAGTGAATTCTTGTAAATACTCTACATCTGAGATGAATGTCATCTTATGTTGTATTCTTAGAAAAATTGTTTATTCTAAGAAAACAATGGGAGTGATTCTTGGAGGGGTTCAAGAAACCACAAAAGAAATCGATCAACTAGATGTGCTAGTAGATATACTTCATTTGATAAGATATAAACTAGTAATAGGAATATGATTCTTGAGAACACATCAGCTTCACATAGACCGAGTAGGGGAATTATCTACTTAAGGAAATGATCCTATAGTTTTCAATATTAGATTGATAACTAAAAATGAAACCTACAATCTGCGTAAAATAAAAGTCAAAGTATTAACTTAGAAGGTAAGGCTTGATGTTATAGAATTCAAATTGAGCTCCATGTATTACAATCAACATATGGACTTTGGTTAACTTGCCAATATGGATAAGATCCATATGTTGTAAATTACTCTACAACTAAGGGGTTAACATGGATGGTAATGCTCTAAGTTAAAAAGACAAGATTGGTAGTAGAGGTTAAAATCAAAGACAAAAGTTGACTTTGATAAAACTTTCTTATATATAATCATGTATGTATTAACTTTAAATTCTTATTGTTAAAGTAGTATAATTGACAAATGGATGTCAAAATTGTATTCCTCTACAGGAATATTAGTAAGAATGTATATGATACAATATGAGATTTTGAATCCATAAAGTCAAATTGAGTATTAATCAATCCTTGGATGAACTGAAACTTTCATTTTGGCAAGATAATCAAAGTGTTTGATTATCTCAGAATGAAGAGGAATAGCGTGTACAAGAAGTTAAAGGGAGTTTATCATATTCATAATATTGTATATGGATACATATTATTGAAACATGATATCCCCATACATAAATAGAAAATCAAAAGATGTTCTCCATATGGAAGTTGGAAGAGGTGGTATGCATCTTTGAGATGTATATCTATAGAGATAGATCTAGAAGTATGCTTAGCGTATCCAAATCTATGTACATAGATAAAATTTTAAGAAGATTTTGTATGAAAGAGTCCATGTGAGGACTGTGCCCTATAGGGATCGGAACACTTTCTCAAAAGAAGTGTTATAGAACACATGTTGGGAAAGATTGTATGGATAGAATTTGTTATACTCTTACTACATAATCTATCTAGTACGCAATGCTATGTACTGGACCGAACGTTTCACATGTTTGAAGGTCAAAAGTAGAGTCTAGGTGAATTTTGTTGGAAGACATCTTATAACGGTCATGAACATTCTTAAATGCTTGAGAAGCATTTCAAGATATGTTTTTATATTATGGAGAAATATGAACTAAGAGTTCCTGAATTTATTGATGTTCGTTCTCAGGCTAAAAAGACTAAAGAAATATCCCAGTCTGGAAAGTATTACTCATAATAGTAGTGTGATTAACTGAAAAAAGTTCCAGATAGATACAACTATTGATTCAGTTATTAACCCTTTTACATAGCTACTTTGAAAGTAGGAAATGAAGCGGTTTAGATCATAAAGTTCATAACTGAACTTGAATTTGTTCCTAGCATTGTTGATATAATAGAGATTGTGATAACAATGGAGACATCGCCCAAGCGAAGGAAATTCGGGTCTCACCAGCAATCTAAGTATGTTTTGGGATATTATATCTCTTAGGAAGAGATGATACAAAGTGACAGAGAGATATTGAACGAATCCATCTAAACACATATACAAGAGATCTTATGGAAAAGTTGTTGTCATAGCATGATGGTCATGATAAATCTATGTGTGTTAAATACAATAGATGTTGGATTTGTTTTTATGGGATTCTGGTATTACAATCTTTGTTGGACATTAATGTGCATAAACACCTATTAATTGTTGTATTCAAATAACATATCTATTATTGAGATAAAAGTTATCTTATAAAATAATAGAATCTATAGAATAAGATTATAGTAACTTGTTAATCACAAGGATTTGTGATTGTGATGTAAGTTATATAATTATTTCTTTCTTATGAAAAAAGTAACTGATCTCATAAGTTAGAATGTAGGGACATTCAAATGGACACATGGATTTATTGTTAGTTGAACATACATTGGATGACCTGCCTAGAGATACCACATGGTAAATTATCCAAGCGTCAGTGGTTGATCTCTAATGGACATTTGTGGAATTGGTCCTTTGACTTGATGGTACCATAGAACCTAATGTAATAATTGTTATACTTAGTCAGATATTTGATGAGACTCTAGCCACAAGTTATTAGGAAAGCGCCGCATAGGTATAATGAAAGTTGCATGAATATTGTGAGTAGCCAAGATAGGGATTCAAAATCCTAGATAATGGGAGATTATAACTGTTTTTTGCCTACTTTGGTTGATATAAATTCCTCGGCCGGGGTGAAGTTATGGGTTGAAAAGGTTTCATCATAACTTGGTGCGATCAACAAAGAGTTAAAGTGAATAACATAATTGGTTGTTATGAGATTGACGCTTATTCATATCTCTTAACCATTTGGGTTATATTGATGAAGAGATTATATATGACCTTCCCATCACATGGGTTGCTTTGACATATTGCTAGATGTCAATCTTAGACGGCAACGTGAACTGATCGATTTGGGTGAATCGATGATAAACTAAAATAGAGATTTTGATTTATATTATTCTAATTTGATTAGAATAATAGTATCATGATATTTGACATCGTGAGTGGGAGACTAATGGGTCATACACAAAGGTAAGAGTTGGATATTTGGAATGAAACCTTGTCCGAGTGGGAGATTGTTGGAATTGATGTTCAAGGTCCAATTAGTCGGAGTAGGTTTGATGATGCTGTATTAGTTAATAATATTAATTAGTTGATCCGTTTAGTTGTAGGCCCACAGAAACCCAGTAAGACTAGGGTCTTTACATCCTACAACTATAAATAGGCATATTGTATTTAGGGTTTGATAGAGAGACAATTGGGGACGATCTCATATGACGAATTTACACGATGTGATAGTGGATATTCTGTTGATTTCTTGATAGCACATGAAATTAACAGAACCATAAACATACTCCCATAAATCCGCTTCGAATTGTTCGTTGTTATAGAGTTCCAAATCTATTTAGCCGTGTGGATTACCATTAGATCGCTGGACATTTGGATAGCTGTGGTGATGAACATTGCTTCGACGGTCAATTAGGATTTACAATTTACGGCGTTCATCAAACAGGTATTTTCTATCACGAATTCTTTTGAAGTACAATGTCGATTCTAAGTATAGGAATTGAATGTTTATTTAATTTTCCACTTTGCATATATTGTTCAATTCCTAACCGTTCAATAGTAGTGGGTGCAGCCCTGTTAGGTTCTCTGACACAAGAATTTTGCTTAGGTGAAGAACGGTCAACAAGAAAGGCCGAACATTACTGGGCAGGTGACAGGTGTTGGAGCTGATATCGTGGTAAAGAAGCTTCCTGGATAAAGGGTTTTGAAGTGGGTAAGACAATAGGTGTTGAGTGCATGGATGTTTAATGTGAAGTGCTATTTTCAGGTGAGGTAGGTTGGGGTACTTAACGTGTAAATGGAAAAACTAGTTCAATAAATTGCACATGACGAGATGTATAGAGGTAATCTGCCGGTTCATGGAAGCAATAGTAAGCTCTTTGTGTTGTGGAATAGCTAAGAAAATGCATTGGAGAGATCTTGGCTCAAGATTATGAGAATTGTATGGACAAATCCAAGGGTAGCACATGCAGCCAAAACTGCGAAGTTTAATGCAACTTGGGATAGAGTTGAATAGTTTTTCAAATGGCGATTTCATGGATAACCCAACAGTTGGTAATCTATTTATGAGATAGACAGATGTACGAAAGGCATAATCCCAAAACTTGAGTGAGACAGACGAGTGGTGAAGTAGAGAGAGTCTGGTTACAATAATGTCCAAACCTGTTATGTTGTGGATTCTATGTTGGGCAAGATATTGTACAAGAGCAATAAATTCCCCACCATTATCCATGTAAAGAGTCTTGATTTGTTTGTCAAATTGTTTTTCCACTATTGCTTTGTAATGAGTAAAATACTGGTAGAACATCAGATTTGCGTTTAAGTGGAAATAGCCAGACATACTTCTAAAAATGTATCAATAAAAAGAACGCAGTATTTATTAGGATCATGAGATAATACAGGAGATGGCCAAACATCTAAGCAGATAACTTCTAAAGGAGAAGAACTAGAAATAGATTACTCGCCAAATGGTAATTTATGTGATTTTTGGCAATGAAACGAGTTACAAACTAATGAGAACTATTGTGACTGAGACATTGGTAAGTCATGAGTTTTAACTAAATGCTAAAAAAAATAGATGATGGATATCCTAATCGATGGTGCCATTCTAGAGGTAAGGCATTGGTGCCATAAAGGCAAGAATGGGGGATGACCTAGAAATGTCCTTTGGGAACTCATAGGCGCCACCCTTAATCTGCCTATGTAAAATTGGTGCTCCTGCAGGGATTTCCTTCACCTAAAATGAGACAGGAAAAAATTCAGCTGACACATTGTTAGATTGGTAGAATTGAGAAATTGATAAGGTTTCTATATATTTATGGGACACATAGAACATTATGAAGGTAAAAGATTCAAAGAAGAGTGGAGAGAATGGCCGAACCCGTATGACTAATAGGCAAGCTTGTGCCATAACCAATATGGATTCTATCTGAACCACCATAATTGGAGCGGAAGGAAAGATTTTCGCAATATGATGTCACATGGTGAGCTGCTTCTCTATCAAGAACCCATGAGTTGGAATTGGAATTGGAATTTTGGTGTTCAGTGAAGTGAGCTAATGGAGTTGCCTGAAAGTGAGTTCAGCGGCTTGAATTGGGTGTATTTTGGTATGGAGGAGGTGGTGGAGGTGGTGAGATTTGAGTGTGAGGGTAGCATGTACATCTTTTTCTGGGATACTCATATTGAGAACACAGTTGGCAATATCCTTTATATGGTCGAGACAGATTTGTATTCTTTGGTGAAGTATTATAGAATGAAGAAGTGGTGTTTCGTTGGTGATTAGAAATCTGATATCAGCACTGGTTTGGGTTCTTTTTGGTAGAGTTGTTGTTAGAGCTCTTTGAAGGCATGGAAACATAATAGGTGTTGGAGAGGAACGCTGATTTTGTGAGGTCTTGAAGAAGATGAGATTCAAAATTGATCAATTTTTAGTACAGCTCTTCAAAAGAGATTGGAGAATCATGAGCACGAATCGCAGCAGCAATAGGTTTGTATTCATCTGGTAGGCCTTCAAGGATTTTGATTGTCAAATCTTCATTGTGCACAGGAGCATCCTTAAGTGCAAGTTCGTCAACTTTGCTTTTGATATTTTGCAGGAATTCAGTGACTGTAAGATTACCTTTAGTGAGACCAGAAATTTGAGATTTTAGTTGCATAATTCATCAACGAGAAGGCTTGGTGTATGTATTAGCTAGAATTGCACAAGCTTCTCTTGATGATTTACTACTTGCAACGAAGGGAACAATTGATGGAGATAATGATCCAATAATGGCAGTTAAAAGAAGCTAAGCTTGGCTAATTCATATTGAAAAGGCTAGATTGGGAATTAGATTTGAGTTCGGAATGTGAAGTTGGTAAGGTAGAGGTGTCTTTAGTTTGTGTGGCTGAGGTATCTGTAGAGGTTTCAGTTGCAGAAACAATAATTATTGGCGATGGACAAACCGTCTATGTAGCCGATTAAGTCATACCCAACGAGAAGTGTATGGAATTGAATTTGTCATGAAAGATGGTGGCGTTGAGTTTTAAGGGTACTTGGGCAGTCACATTTATGGATATAAGTAGAGTAGTAGAGGCTTGAAGGGTGGAAAGATCAGTTTGGTTAATGTCACTCATGATGTCTCATTAGAGCGTGGCTCTGATATCATGTAAATGTGAAGAGAAAGAATGAAGAAATTGCTTGTATATTCTTTCATTAAAATGATCGAGCTTATATATTACTGATGCAAGCGTCGTACTACTGCTTTGGATAAATAAACTAAATATTCTAATTGATTACAAGATCGGCCTATTTATGATAAGGATTACAATATCATGAAGTATTTACAAGAAATACAGATAATTATACAAAGATAACAAAGATAATTCAAGACTAATCTTTATCTCTAACAACAGTTAAAAAATCGCACACAGAAAGTCACTGTCACACTCACATATAGAAAAATTCGTACTTGATTAAAAAGTTACATATAAAAAAATTAAATTTAGTTAACATGTATATAGAAAAGGCACAATCAATATAAAAAAGTGACATTCAATTAAAAAGGTCGTTCAATTCAAACCACAGTAGTAGTAGCAGCAGAATTAGCAGCAGCAGTAGTAATAATTACTTTAATCGCAAATAGGGCTCAGTACTTATCAATGTTGTTTTTAAAATGAGGAAACACGGAAATGGGCCATAGTAGAGAAAAAGATAGTAGGGCTCTGGGAATTAAGGAAAAGAAAAATTGGAAAAGGGCGTAGGAAGTATGGTCTTGATGAAAAATAGCCGTATTTCTACGGCACAAGGAGAAACATTGTATTTTTCAAATATTTTTATGAAATAAAGTATGGAGTTAACTCTTCATCTTTTCTATAGCCTTCGAAAATATATTTGCATGCCTTTTTTGTAAACCTTTTTTTTATTTTAAAAATATTGCGTAATATATTTAAAAACAAAATATTGTGTAATATATCATGTTACATGTGTAACAATGTATGCTTATTCTTTTCTTTATAGCTTTTTAATTTTCTTTGTTTTTAACTAGTCTTTCACTCATACGTTGCATAGGAAGAATATTTCCAAAAAATTTGTAATTTTAATCTATAATAATTTTTCTCATCAACAAGTTTACATTTCAATTAATAAATATACAGTTAACTTTGACTATTTACATGCTAAATCAATAAACATATGAAACAATTTAAAACTCACCTGTGTGACGCTGGGGAGAATAATTTAGTTTAGAAGTTGAAAAATTAGGTGACAACAAAATGACATCCAAATGAGATATATATATATATATATATA
>CAVNYN010273521.1:0-26096 GCA_963692815.1 Nyctanthes arbor-tristis
GCAGATTTATTCAAAGGTTTGAGAATTGACTATGATATCATCATATCACATGGGTCTTGACGCACACAAATAAAATTAATATAATTGATATTTTTTATGAATTGAATACTTATATCATACAACAAAAATTAAAATAAAATATAACTATACTTGAAAAAAATAACTATTATATATTAAGAATTTAAAAAAATAAAATTAAAAAGAAAATAACTACCCCTTCTCTTTATACGATATCAAGTTTTTAATTTTTTTAGCACATGTGAGAATCTAATTTCTCAAATCTTTATACTAAGTTAAATTATTTTAAATTATTCTTCCCGTGCATCACACGGGTGAAAAACTAGATTGAGTTAATTGCTTTTAATTTATTGTAAGATGATGTCAATAGAAACGAAAATTTATTTTTACTTATTATTTATCATAATTTATTAAAACTAAATATTGATATTTATGTAGATACTTTGATAAGATGTCTAACCGTGTAACGTACGGGTGAAAATCTAGTAATTAAAAAAAAAATTCACAACAGATAAGCCGCAAATCTAAGGCACACACATTTAACCGTGGTGGTAAATAATATATATAATAAATAAAAATCCAGCAATTAGGTGCTGTGAGCTTCAATTTCATTATTATTATTATTATAATTATTATTATTAATTAGTCGCAATCACAAGCCTAGAGAGAATGGGAATCCGGTAGAGCTCAACCAACTTCCACCAGCAATGAATCTGCTAGCGCTGTAACTCTGCGCCTCCGTCGCACTGGTGATTACCTTATATCCTCTCCAATTTACCCTCCCGGAGGTGGATGCACCGGCGCCCGTGTTTTGGTACTCGCCATAAAACAGAGTATTAAGCGCGAAATTTCCATTCCATTCGTGCCAACCGGCGGGATGAATCACGTCGGTAATTGAAGATTGCATTATGACAGTCCTGGAATGCTCCTTCCACGGGCGACCCAGATAGGTGGGGAAATTTTTCTGAACTGGTCTCAAGTCTGAAGTGGCTCCGATTCTGCAATTTTGAATGACGATACCCGTGTTCTGGTTGGGATCGGTTCTTCCCTGGGCTGTCACCATGTTTTTCTGACCAGAACCAGGCCGGCGTGCGTGGATGTCACAGTCTTGTAAGACAGCAGCGGCATTGCCGAAGATGAAATCGACTGTGCCAGAGATGAAGCACTGGACGTAGAATTGGCGGTTGTTGTGAACGTAGAGCGTGTCCTGATACGCGATCATATCGCACCTGTAAAATGCTGATAGATCAGCCCCAACCCGCAGCGCCACCGCCTGGTGCTTCTCCGGCCCCGCCGTATTCTGAAAGGTGATGTCTCGAGCTAAGAATCTCTCGCCCACAACCGCTGCGACATTAAATTAATTGGAAAATAAGAATTCTATTCCATACTCAGATTTGATCGATCAATCAATTTAATAAAGTTCACAGCATATCAAAATGTTTTTATCAATCTACTAATCAATATAATAAAATTCACAGCATATCAAAATGTTTTTATCAATCTACTAATTAATAAATTCACGACATATCAAAATGCTTCCAGTTAAAATAAATAAATAAATAGAACTTGGGATGTCTTCCAACTGATTGATCTTGCTAAACTTTCGTTAATTTGAAGGTGGATTCACACTTGTGAGAGTTAAAAGGGATGGTGCCAAGTAATATTTTTGTTTATTTGGAAAGATGGTATTTATTGATTACTCGAAATATTGATGTCACACAATAGAGGGTCTCAAGACAAGAGGAAGCCTCAACCCAACTGGTAAAATTAGCAAAAGAAATAGAAAGTTTAGCAAGCAAATGTGTTGGGACGTTAGCCTCGCGTTTGGCAAAAGAGACCGAATGAAGAGATGGTACATACTATGTTGACATGTGCACTTGTGGGATGCGTCTAACGGGTCCCCTTTTGAATTTAAGAATAAAAAATCAATTAAAGGTTAAATGGCTGCCACACGTTAGTGTAGATGATGATGATGATAATATATAATAATAATAATAATAATAATACGGTAGTGTGTATTTGAGATACTTGTAAATGAATAATTATATAAATACACACACTAGTCAATGCATCGAATATTGTGGGAAAAACAGCATAAAGAAATGAGAGAATTGTATAGTTTTGTGGGGCTGAATTTCATCTGCATAAAGTTGAAGGAAAAGGAACAACATGAGAAGAATATGTTTGGAGAAAAAGTCAAAACAAAGGAAAGTTGATTATATTACATAAAAAGGTGCAATCAGCTGGAAACCAACAAATGAAGTTGCCTTACAGCTAGACTAGATAGACTAGACTACTTTTTATTTAGGAAAATAATAATAATAATAATACTTGTACATAAATTGTGCATACAATTTTTTTACACAATCTTATTAGATTGTAGTTCAATTTTAAATAATGTGATGTGATGTAAAGTGGCAAAAAATAAGATCCAACCACAAAATGGTGTAAAAAGATTTTTATTTTTTACGTTATGTTAACTCTTTAAATGTATTCATTTTGAATATACTACAGTAGTTTTTAAATTAATCAATTATTATTTATTCCAGTGATGATTGGCGTGAAAGATGCTTATCTTTTTCCGTTTTAAATATGGAAAAGTAGCAATAAGGATACAAAACACCAAGAAAATATTTTTGAAATGTTATGAAGTAGGCAGCATCCATATGTTATTTCATTGTCTAGCTCAGAGTCGCACATGCAAATCAACAACAACTGACATACATGCATAATACATACAATATATAGGGGAACACAAATTTTCCGAATCATTTAAGTATTATTCCCTGCGCCCTACCTTGCAAGAAAATTTATCATATTTATCACCTAGCTATTTCTTGGGCCTGCCAATAATAATAATTAAGCATGCATGCGATGCTGATTAATTAATTAATTTCCTTAGCTAAAAGAAAAAAAGTGAAGAGGAGGTGGAATAAGTTACCAACAGTGGCGGAGTGGAAGGTGGTGCTACCATCTTTTACGTTTCTACTTGCCGTAATAATAGTGTTCCGTCTACCATCTCCGATAAACATTATGTTAGTTTTCTTCTTGGGCACCTCCACATTTTCCCTGTAAGTACCTGCTTTAATCCTAATTATATATCTCTTGCTACTCTTCTCCGGCGCTGCCGCTACGGCCGCTGACACCGTCTTGTAATCTCCACTGCCGTCTGCCGCCACCACCACATCTGGGGTCACAGAAGAAGATTGCAGCAGCCTCCTGTCTCCGGCAGACAACCACTTGGGCCACCCACCACTATTACTACTACTCCAATCCTCTTTTAGCTTCCTGTTGCTCATCATCTCCGCAGCCTCAATATCTGTGTCAGTCATGTTCTTGATCATTGCCAGAGAATTGCTGCACAGTTTCTCCGCCTGACCTTCTCCTTTGATCAGCTCTTCACGAACGAGCTTATCAGCACCGTCATGCGAGAATCCGTCAAGACAAGTTTCTTGGTTAGTAATGGCGGCACTCATGAGAGTTTTCAGATCGTCAGCATGTTGTTTAAGGGATTTCTTGTTTGGATACTGTTCCAGATCTTTTACAGCTGCGTGGAGTTCGTCAAGAGTCTCGTCAATGGTCTCGAGGCAATCATGCAATGCAATTTTTTCACGTTCCGTCAAATCCTTATTCCTCTTGGCGATGACATGCTTGACGGCGAAGTAGTTGTGCTGAACAATATTAATGGTGAGGTTCAAGGACAACTCAATAACGTCCTTGAGGCTCTTGACAGACTTTTTCTTCTTCTTGTTGTCAGCTGTAACAAGAGAATCAGCAATGGTGGAATAGCATAAGTCGGGATACAAGGTGGGCGTGCAAGATGATATGACAAGGGCGTGGGTGGCGGGCGGCGAGATTTTTATGTTGGCCGCACTCTGGGAGCCCCTTTTCCTAGTAGAATTCACTCCGGCGACAACTGCACCAACTAGTAAGGCCGAAGCGACGAGAGAGATGAGGAGGTAGACTAATTTCTTGGACATAATTTTTTGTTGGTAGTCGCAGGAGGTCATTTTTGGTGGCGGGAGAATAAGAGACAGCTGTACTCACATATTACTAGGAGACCACCAGAGCCACGTTTATATAAAACAGCCAAACGAAACGAAACGACTAATAATTACAAGTGGCTGTGCTACACCTAATTGGATGAAATTATTGTGTAGAAAGCTTAGCAATATAAGTTTGGTGAAATTGGTGATGTAGATTTAATATAAGTTTGAAATTTGTGGTTATAAATGAGTAGTTATCAAATCAGTTATCAAATCAGTGATAGGTGAGATTATAATATATTTTGATAAAGAGGATCAAACAGGGGCTTAGTGAGTTATAATATGTGGTACTTCTTTTGTTAAATTTGTGTCACGTAAGTGATCAGACTCTAAAAATAGAGCCTGACCTATTTCTTTAGAAAGACAAATAAAGGTAATACTACTTCCTTTTTCTTTTTAAAAAATCGTTGAAATACTAGTTATATTATATGCTCTATATTTAATGTGCATAGTTATCAAACAAATGTGCTCTTCCGATCTGAAATAATTAATAAATTAAAAAGTATAATATGAAAATGATATTAAAATTTACTTTTCCATTACTATTAAATAAATTTTTCTTCATCTATATAACAAAAGAAATATGACCATCTTTTTTAGACGAAAATAGTAGTATATGGCGGGGATCATATACACATAAATGTATATGGTTTTATTAGTGTAGAGAGGGGGCGGGGAGCAAGGAAGGGGTCTATATGGAAAAAATTTAGGTACACCAGGAATACTTTCCACGCAAATCAGGATCCTACGTGTAGAATCTAAAACCCCACATGTGAAACTCTTGAACTCACATGTGGTTTCCTAATTGATTTTGAGTATCTGATTTTTGTCCGTTCTACATGATGCCCTTTTCATTTGAGTTGAAAGAAAAGGATGATGAGCCAATGGGAAATTAGGTAGATTTTCTATAGAAGCAGATCGGAGTCTGAGTTTAGAGCCCGACCACCAATTACAGGGGGTCACGTCATCTGTGTGACAGATGACCTAGCCCCCTGTACACACAGATGACGTGGCGTCTTATAATTGGTGGTTGGGCTCCAAACTTGGACCAAACTGCTTCTATAGCCAGACTTGGAAATTAAGTGATCGATCATAAAGAAAACAAGTCATATTTTGTTATTTTTCTGAATCATCGTCACTTAATATAATATATATATATATATATATTTTAATCAACAGTTTATCTGACTCAATTTAATTGTTGGCTCAATTAAAAATGATTTTCCCGCTCATTGTCTGACTCCTTTAAAAAATCAATTGATGGTGTCATTATTCTATTATTATCATTTTGCTTTTCTTTATTGTTATATTTTTCCTTTTAATTAATTAATTTAATATTTTTATTTTGGCGCTCTATCTACATATTAATTTAATATTTTTGTTTCAGAACTCTATCTACATATTACATTTAATATTTTTATTTTAAAACTCTATCTATATATTAATTTAATATTTTTATTTCCAAACTCTATCTACATATTACATTTTAATCAATTTTAATATATCCAATTGTATAATTTCATGATTTTATGTTCACCTAATATATTATATTTTACTTTCTCAACATAATGTGTTCATGAAACGCACGAGTGTTAAACATAGTAGTCCGTAAATGTACATGTGTGAAACTAATATATATTATACTATCGGGTTTTATTGCCTTTAAAGGAAATAAAAAATAAGAATTAATAAAAAAAATTATTGGTTCATTTATTATACTTTTTCTTATTGTTATATTTTACCTTTTGATCAAATAATTTAATATTTTTATTTTGAGATTCTATCTACATATTAATTTAATATTTTGATTTTAGAACTCTATCTACATATTACATTTAATATTTTTTTTGGGACTATATCTATATATTAATTTAATATTTTTATTTCATAACTCTATCTACACATTACATTTTAATCAATTTTATTATGTCTGATTATATAATTTCATATTTTTTGTTCTGCTAATATATTATATTTTACTTTCTCAACATAATATGTCCATAAAACACACGAGTGTTAAATATAGTAGTCCGTAACTGTATGAGTGCGAAACTAATATAGATTATACTATCGAGTTTTATTGCCTTTAAAGGAAATAAAAAATAAGAATTAATAAAAAAATTATTGGTTCATTTATCATACTTTTTCTTATTATTATATTTTTCATTTTAATAATTTAATTTAATATTTATATTTTGAAACTCTATCTACATATTACATTTTGGTTAGATATATCTCACATTTGCCTAATGAGTTTGAATTACATGAAAATAGATAATATATCAATCTTGATTTCAATATTACTTTTTCTTATTATTATACTTTTCCTTTTAATCATTTAATTTGATACTTTTATTTTGAGACTCTATCTCTATATTACATTTTCGTTAGATATATCTCATATTTGTCTAATGGATTTTAATTTTACTTTTTTGATTTTAATTTTACTTTTTTCGATTGTGTAATTTTATCATTTTATATTCTCTTACTCCATTATATTTTATTTTGTCAGCATAATATGTCCGTGAAACGCACAAGTGTGAAGCATATTATGTCTGTGAAACACACAAGTGTGAAACTAATATATAATACTATCAGATTTTATTGTCTTTAAAGGAAATAAAAAATATGAATTAATAAAAAAAATTATTGGTTCAATTATTATACTTTTCCTTTTAAATCAAATATTCTGTCTGTGAAACACACAAGTGTGAAACTAATATATAATACTATCGAATTTTATTGTCTTTAAAAGAAATAAAAAATATGAATTAATAAAAAAAATTATTGGTTCAATTATTATACTTTTCCTTTTAACCATTTGATTTAATATTTTTATTTTGATACTCAATCTACATGTTACATTTTGGTTAGATATGTCTTATATTTGCCTAATGAATTTTAATTACATGAAAATAGATAATATATCAATCGATATTTCAATATTATTATTATATTTTTCCTTATTATTATATTTTTCCTTTTAATCATTTAATTTAATATTTTTATTTTGAGATTTTATCTACATACTACATTTTGATTAGATATATCTCATATTTACCTAAAGAAATTCAATTTTACTTTGTTCGATTGTATAATTTCATAATTTTATGTTCTCCTACTCTATTATATTTTACTTTGTCACTATAATATGTCCATAAAACATACGATTGTTAAGCATATATAGTATGTCCGTAAATACACAGGTGTGAAACTAAATATAAAATTATGCTATGAAATTTTATTGTCTTTAAAAAAAATAAAAAATAAGAATTAATAAAAAAATTATTGGTTCATTGAGATATCGATGGACTAATAACAAGAATTTAAAACTATGTCAACAAAATAAAGAATTGATTGTATGTTATTTGTAAATATATGTGCACATTAATTCCATACAGGTTGTGTTTTTAAGTTTTTTAATGACATTAAGCTTGACAAGCACAATTATCTTATATTTTATGTATGAAATTTCTTTAGAACTTTATCTGTGCAACACACAGGTGGAAATCTTGTACATATTAATTATGTTGCTTGATCAATAATTAAGTACGTTAGCTAGGGCAAAAAGATTAGTCAAACTTATCTTAATAATTATGGTTTTTTTAAGTTTAATTAATACATATTATCTTAATACATTCTAGCGTTTTAATTTTTATGTTGCTACTTATTTGTTAACTTTATATGGAACATGAAAATCTTCCGTATCAATATGTGAAATAATTAACTAACAGGTACATGCAACGTTGATGGATATCATCAATGACAATAAATTAAGACCATCGTCCAATATGTAATTAACACATACATATATACTTATTATTATATAAAAAAACGTAACAGTTAGCTAGCGGCCAGGGTTAATATGAGATGAGAATATAATAATTTAAATTAATTAAGGTTGCATGCATGTTACGTTAACGAGGGCACCAACCAATTAGTGCCCCTGGAAAATTCTAAAAGGATAATTATATAATAAATTAAATTAAGGGCATTTTTTAATTAATCAATCAATCATCAGATGAATTATTCCTCTCCTCGAGTTAATGCTCAATTTGTGCCTAACAGATATACATATATATATATATATATATATATTCTCTGTGTGGATTCTCCCATCTCTTTTCTACACTGTTCAAAATTACAAACCAATTTTAATTTTGCCTCACATGACGTGGTAGGTGTCTGCTGACCCTTGTCTATACTGTATTTCTTTCTTGTAACGTTTATTTTATTTTATTTTTTCTCTTGTCATAATAATAATATATTGTTACTCATTATTTATTAGCCATAGTGTTAGCCCGTGTTTGATCTTCTTTATCAAAATACATTATAATCATACTTATCACTGATTTGACTACTACTCATTTATAACTATAAATTTAAAACTTTTATTAAATATACACCACCTATTGCACCTCTTTATAATTTCTCTTTATAAATCAACTATCATAAATTGAATCAAGCAGACACTTAATTTCCGTTACACACATCAATCAAAACTTGTCCCAATTAACCGGTTAATAATAGTATATTATCATTGTTATTTTTTGAAACACTAATGTATTATCACGACATCGAATTTAACATAAAAAGCAATTATTATATAAGTTGGTTCTCAACCAATTCAAAAAATAACCTTACATTTCCTTTGATACTCATATTTGGTGCTTCTTGTCGTATCCAAAAAGTGGAAAAAAAAAGTGAAAAAGATAAAATCAAACTTGATTAATTGACAAAGGTGCTCACAGACACACACCCGACAATGAGTAGTGTTAAAAAAACCTCCAGAGGAAATTTTGTTACGTAATATTTCATCTTATACACGCCACATGGAGTTGATATACACATAGCGTGTATAAATACAGACCACATAGAGTGAAAAGTTTTATTATAAAATTATTGAGAATTTTTAAAACATTTTCAGTATGACAATTGCTCAACAGCCAAAGACAAATAGTTAAAATTTGACTATCAACTTTATTTTAATCACGAGACTTTAGCCTTAGATGGAGGAGGAAAAAGTTGACAATTTTACAAAAGTTCAATGGTAAGGATCTCTACCGCTTGTTCAATTCAACTTGGCTTATTTATTTATTTTTTCCATATATAATTATCATGGAAAGAAGTGAATAAAAAAATTATCATCATGGAAAGAAGATATGGAGGGCTAATTGACACTCTTTACCCATAACCTTTTATGTTTCTACTCTTTTTGTTTTAAATTTTAGAAACTGACATTTTCACTTCAATTTTAACTTTTTTCAGACTATCTACCGTTTTTTCAAATTAATACCTTCTATTTGCTAAGTAAAAAAATTAGTATATTAAAAATGAATTAAAACTTAATAATAACATTTAAAGAAAAATCAAAGCAAAAAAGAGAAGAAAAGTTCAATGAAGTCAAATGTGATATTCGGTGCCATAATAGCACTTATATGAGTGTTATAAATTATAAATTATTGCTAATATTGATAAGTTGTTTATTTATTTTTATTTTACTTAATAATTATGGTTTTTTGCCAAGACTTAAATGGTCTAATGACATCCGTGTGCGAATCTAGACCGTATACCAAGGTTCAATTCTCCTCCCCTACAATCCCCTTGTAATAATTAAAAAAAATATTTATGGCTTTTTGAGTTAATTAAAGTTGGATAGTCTATTTCGATAAAAAAGGATTGATAGCGTTAAAAATTGAAAGTAGAAACGTCAATTTTTAAAAGTTAGAGACGCAAAATATAAAAATATGAAAAATTAAGAGTAGATAATGCCAATTAACCAAATTTGGAGTGTCGAATTTGTTCTCTACTTTTTCCTTCTTTTTTTTTTGAGCAATAATTTGTTCTCTACTTTTGCTTTCACCTTTTTTTTTTTTTTTAAAGAGAATACTTTTGCTTTCACTTTGGGAAGGGACATGCATTTTTATTATTGGCACATGGTTATGGGACTGGCGCCGTACGTACTCAAATACACAGTGCTATTCCTGACGTCTAGCATTTATACAAATAATAGTGTTAAAATATCTCTCAAGTGTTTTGTTACAAAACATTTAATCTTATGTGACTTATATAGATACATGTCACATTAATTTGAAATACACATAGTATGTATCGATACAAGTCACATGCGATGAGAGGTTTTCTTACAAATTTTTTAAAAGATTTTCGAACATTTTCATATATATATGATGTTGTAATTAGTTGGAACTTAATTTGTACATATTAATATATTGAAAATTATTATATCAAATATATGAAAATATTACATAATTTCTTAAATGTCTCCACTAGTACTATACTATAATTATTGTGTATATGGCTAAGAGAATATTAATGATTCAAATTATAATTTTACTTACCACTAACTTAAGAAATATTCAATTATCATCACACATTTCAAATTTCAATTAAATTTATACCACTATCTCGATTTATTATAATTTCGCATTACAATTTGACTCTCGTAGTAATGAGATTCAGAATGAGGGAAAGCTTCATGGCTACTTCAATTGTTAGCCAATATTTTCCAATTCAAAATTTTCTTGTAATTAGCTCAATACTTACAATCACATCATGATGTAGACCTGGATTTTGTGATTTACAACTTTTTTACACATATCTTAAAGTTAAATGCTTCTTTTTATATGTTGGATGTGTTTGCGTTGGTTGAGGATTTGGAGGTATGTGGACCAAATTGTTGTATTTTAGAAAAGAAAAGGATGCAAGCTAAATTGTTACTTTAGTCGACTATATTATTATTATGATGATGATGATGATGATGATGATGATGATGCAATTAATTATTTAAAAAATGTGTGCTTTGGGTTTTATTTTGATGATTTATATCATCGATTTTTTTTATATTACAAAGGGATTGTGGAAAAAGATAATTAATAACCAAGTGTTTGGAAACAACAAGAATGGAATTTTTCTAAGGAGAGTATTCCTCTCCCTCTAGGGAAAGGAATCGCGCCCGCCACATGGGCGATTCCACTCCTTAGTCGGACCGCTCCTACTGCTATTTACATTTGGAGAATGAGAACGTGTGTATGTGCGTGTGGAGATAATTATGGAGTGGAAGGATGGATCGATCAATCAATCAAAGGGCACATGCGCGCAGGATAAAATAGTTCATTATATATATGCATATACACATGTATATATATATATATGTGTTCACATGTATAACATCTTGCAGCTAGCTTTTGTCAATTTCTACTTGTTCTTCATTCTCTCAGCCAAGTTCATCATCGCTCTAATCCAACTTTAACGTATTACCTATCTTTAAGACATTTTTCTCAATCATTGATCGACAGCGTATGTTATTTGCATGTAGAGATAGAATATTCAAGCTGTTGAGAATCTTACAGAACTGGAGTTCGGTAAACTATGACTACCAAACTCAAGAACAGATGAGCTGGGTGACTCGGTGGAGTTACTTGATCCTATGGATATACATGGATGGACGGGGATGCCACGTAGACACTGCCGTGCCACCAGGGACTGACACGTGTCAGCCATGCTCCGAAGTGCTCCACTTAGCGTCTACTATAAATACATCTTCCTAAGTAGTGGTGGGGGTTGGTTCATTTTCCTTGTAAAGTCTAGGCTAGAATTTGACATCTATAGACAATAAAATGATCAAATCTCAGGAGAACGGTGATCTGGCCATAAACTGGTAGTTGATGTCAATTTAAATTCGGCATAAATTGTTGTCAATAATTTGGCTCAAGAGGAAGGCCCGGTTAACAGCCACAAGCTGCCATGAGCAAGAACGCATCTGTTGCAGCCAAGTCCCTTTCAAGAACTATAAGGGACGAAGGTCTGGCCCCACCGGGTGTTCCCAATGCTATACCCTCAACAGCCGAACCCACGCTGATAACGCAACCTTTGGCAAAAAAGATCATGCAAGCCATGCGGGGCATGCAACATCAATTAGATCAACTCCAACAATGTCGGTCTCAAGCGCACCCACCGGGAGAATAGTATGAAGTTCAATCCGTGCAGCGAAACTCAAGGGAAGAAGGAGAAAAAGTAAGAATGAATACCCAGAGGCCCCTTCAAAGTCACGTAGGTGAAAGCCCACATCCCTCGAAGATGGCCGGAGCTGCAGAAAAGGAAAAAAATGATTATGGCTGTTTTAAATGCCGAAGGTAGTCAAATTCGAAATCTGCCGCCAAATATGGCAATGAGGATTTTCCTATGTCTCCCACTCAAGAACCAGTGGGTCTTTCTCCTCCGAAATGGGCAAGAGCCGAACTCACGGAGATGAGGCGACGGCTAGCCGAACTGGAGAGGAACTACACTTACTCGCCCCAAGGTGGTTATTATGAGCGGAGACCGTCTCCTTTCAGTATAGCCATTCTGCAAACCCCCTTGATTAAAATCAAGCTACCGCACATGCCACCATATACTAGAAAGATAGATCCGAACTCACATCTGGACAAGTACATGTCGTAGATGGAGCTACAAGGAGCTGGAAAGGCCGTTATGTGTAGGGCGTTCCTGACAACTCTAGGAGACATCCCCACAAAGTGTTGAGGGAGCTCCCAAGAAACTCAATTCACAGTTGGGAAGAGCTATCCTCGCTGTTCCTGTCTCAATTCATGAAGCGAAAATCAAGAAGGCACCAGAGGAGAAGTTGATGACGGTAAAACAAGGGTCAAATGAAACACTGAAGGCTTATTTGGACCGCTGTAACAAGCAAGTACTGGAGACAGAAAAGGTGACGGATGACACTTTGCTTATGGCCGTCCTATCCGGGTTGCGACATGAGAGCCGCTTCTGATGGTCTGTCCACGAGGTCGGACATAAGAGCTACTGAGAGTTCTTCATGTGAGCTGAAAGATATATCAGCGCAGAAGAAGCTTCTGGGAGACCTGCTAACGTCAGAACGTCCACGGAAGCAAATGGAAAAGAAAAAGGTGCCGCCTCAGAACTAGTCCGGTCCTTTGTCGAGCCAGGAAAAAAGAAAGATTCCAGGTACTCAGATCGGGGGAAACAACCACAAGAAACGCGACAAAGTTTTACTGTGTTGACTGTGTCTCCAGAGGAAATACTCACTCGGATATCTCGAGATAACCTCCTACCTAAACCAATGCCCATGCGCTCCCAAACCTCTCAGTTGAACCAAAACAAGTACTGTCGTTACCACCGTCTGTAGGACATGAGACGAACGATTGCCGAGACCTTAAGAGAGAAATTGAACGGCTCATTGAGAAGGGTTATCTGCAAAAGTTCATAGCTCCGCCGAACCAGGTCAACAAGGAACACCCATCGCCAGCACAACAACCCCAACTGTTAAAAAACCCTAGCCGGACTGGAGGAACTGAAATCCACACTCTCGTTAACACGAAGTCCAACAGCGCACAGTCCCAGAGGCGACGTCGTCAACTTGTCTGACGGGCGAAGAACAACTATCAAGCTTATGACATTTTGATAATAACCGATCTCTCATACAACCATTACTCCTTCTCAGAAGAATATGCTAAGGGAGTCCTGCAACCTCATGACGACCCGCTAGTGATCACAATGAATATTGAGGGTTTTGAAGTCCACAGGACGTTGGTAGACACTGGAGCTTTGCCAACATTCTTTATCTCGATGCTTACACTCAGATGGGTTTGTACTTAAGTCAACTCTCCCCGGCTTCCACCAACATCCAGGGATTTATTGGAGATTATCTTCCCCCACTGGGCCAAATTTCCTTGACTGTGGAGACGGGAGTTTTTCCAAGGATCAAAAGGTTCGAGACCGACTTCATGGTTGTTAACCTTCAGTCAAACTATAATGCAATCCTTGGTAGGCCAATTCTCCAACACACCAAGGCAGCGGTCTCGATTAGATACCACATTTTGATGCGAACGCGTGATGAAACTACGCCAAAAGAACCCACAAGAGATTGAAAATCGACTCCAGAAAAGCTAATTGACCGGTTGTGATTGAAGATCCCTAATGACCCCTAATTCATGACTTGAAAACGATCGGTATATTAAACCGAACATCCCCGAAGATGCGGAACCCGAAACCAATAGTGGTATGAACGCCACAAAAGGTTAATCACTCATTTTGATAAGTTTGAAATTTGTTCTCATCGCAAGAACAAGAAACGAGAGAAAACTCTCTCTCACAAATTGATAAACTCAATATCTCATCATCAAAGTCGTCTTTCTTGTATTACAATGGAACCCTTTATATAGGGTGAAAATAAAGCCCTAATTCTTAAAAGAAAAGAAAACTAGTTATCTATAGAAAGAGTACCAAATATACCATAAGTCTATCTAGAAAAGGTAACAAAATAAATAAATAAATAAAAATCCAAAAATTCGCTAGAGATTAATTTCCGTCAGAATAATTGAAGTGCCTGTTTGACCTCTGAAACGATAGAATTTGGCCAAAATATCAGTGGGCTCAAGGGCTTTAGCCTATGAGTTTTGCTCGGTGGCTCGTTTCTGCTTGAAACACATATATCATCGGTGGCTTTAGCCCATGAGTTTATCTTGATCTATTAACCATTGTTCGGTTGCCCCCTTGGATTGTATCATTCCCTCCCTCTTCAAGACGATTCGTCCTCAAATCGCCACAGGGTTCAAAGAATCAACAAACTCCACATGGATCAAATGGAAATAAATGGTCTCTATTTATAAGAACAAGGTTTTTCTTGTATGTAAAATCACATCGGATTAAAGGTGTAAAGTTCTTGAATGGTAAAAGTTGAGATAATGCCTCCCAACTACGAAAACCAACCTGCAAAAAAGATTGAAACAAGATGGGGTGGGGCATGTTAGTTTCACTAAGTACAAGGTAGGGATCCTTGTACTCATGTTTGATCTCTTCAACATCTTCCACCACAAAACTAATTTCCCCTTTCTCTTGACATTCTTCATTATCTCCCTCATTTTTATTTTCTATTTCATCTTTCAACTCAATATTCTCCTATTCAATCACTTCTTCAATGTTTTCTTTTATTGCAACATCAACTGCATCTTCATTTGCCAACACTTTTTCAGCTTCTTTTTGACACACTTCCTCTTTATGACTATATTTTTCCTCTTTTTCCCTTCTTCCTTTTTCCATTCTCTCACGTTCATGCATCCTTGTACCGAAAACCCTATCTATCCTATGTCTCATCTTCTCCATAATATTGTCAAAACTTTGCTCTATCTCCATATAAATTCTTTTTCTTCTTTGCTCTATCTCCATATAAATTCTTTTTCTTCTTTGCTCTTCTCTCACTACCCGTTCTTGTTCTCTTTTTAATTTTTGTTGTTCTATCAACTTCATTCTCACTTGCCTATTTTTCTCTCTCCGCAGTAGCTCTAGTTCATATCGAGCTTCCGTTATACAATCTCCCCAACTCCAATCAAACTTCTTTTGATATTTTCTTGCCAATCTTTCTTTCTCAAGCCTAGCCTCATACTCAGCATGCATCATATCCAATCAAGCAGTCAATCTCGGAATTATGATGTGTTAGTGTGCAATTGTCCTCATGTGTTTACACTCGTGTATATCTCAATTTTAGACAATGATCACTTGCATCGTTCAACACCAAATCAAGAGTATAAGATAGGTCACAAGAAAAAGATATGGAATTCATAAACTAAATGGGCACACAAAGGAAATTGGAATGAGAAAGAATGATAATGATGGAGTTTTTTTTCTTTTTTTTTTAAATAAAGTACGAATTCAGACAGCAATTGAAATTCAAAGAATTTCAAAGAAATTCACGGTTGGAGGCCAAATTCACAAAGTAGCTTTTTTTTTTTTAAATGATAAAGAAGCTTTGGACGGTTTGTCTCACTGGAAACCCAAAGATTATACATCTTTTTTTTCTTTTAAACTAATTATGACACAAACAAAAAATTAGAATCTAAATTTTTCTTTTTGTTTTTCCCTAACTCTTGGATTTCATGTGGGGAACAGAAACAAAGAACCGCAAATTTTTTTTTTAAATAATACCGAGACTTTCACGGCACGGCAGATACCAACTGATGCGAACCTGTGATCAAACTACGCCAAAGGAACCCACAAGAGATTGAAAATCGACTCCAGAAAATCTAATTGTCCGGTTGTGATTAAAGATCTCTAATGACCCCTGATTCACGACTTGAAAACGATCGATATATTAAACCGACCACCCTCGAAGATGCAGAACCCGAAACCAATAGTGGTATGAATGCCACAAAAGGTTAATCACTCATTTTGATAAGTTTGAAATTTGTTCTCATCGCAAGAACAAGAAATGAGAGAAAACTCTCTCTCACAAATTGATAAACTCAAAATCTCATCATCAAAGTCGTCTTTCTTGTATTACAATGGAACCGGTGAAAATAAAGCCCTAATTCCTAAAAGAAAAGAAAACTTATTATCTATAGAAAGAGTACCAAATATACCATAAGTCTAACTAGAAAAGGTAACAAAATAAATAAATAAAAATCCAAAAATTCGCTAGAGATTAATTTCCATCAGAATAATTAAAGTGCTTGTTTGACCTCTGAAACGATAGAATTTGGCCAAAATATCAGTGGGATCAAGGGCTTTGGCCTATGAGTTTTGCTCGGTGGCTCGTTTCTGCTTGAAACACACATATCATTGGTCAAGATCTGACACCGTTGGACTCTGAATTGACGGATTTATCTTGATCTATTAACCATTGTTCGGTTGCCCCTTTAGATCGTATCACCTTTGCCTTAAGTTCCCAATGCCCTAAGGACGAGTGTCCATACACGGGGACTAGTGCGTAGCTAGAGAGTGCGACCTCTGGACTAGGACACCACAGGTCAACACCCTATCTCATGGGCTGGTCTGTAGCGTAGTTGAGATTGACCCAAGAGTCAGCAGCAAAATGAAGGCTCTGGAGATGGCGGAAGAGCTAGAGACATTTCCCGTATCTGACTAGCGACCTGATTTAGAGATTCAGATGGGTAGGGAGCTCAGAGAAACCGATGAGAGAACTATTGATATCTTTCCTTAAGGCGAACTTAGACGTGTTCCCCTTGACCCATTCAGATACGGAGAGGATAGATCCAGCCCTAGCATGCCATCGGCTCAACATCAACTCTGGCACTAAGCCAGCAAGATAAAAAAGGCGCCAGTTGGGACTAGAAAGATCCGAAGCGCTGGCCTGAGAAGTTGCCAGGCTGTTAAGTAACTGATTCATCGGAGAGTCCTTATACCCTGCATTGTTCACAAATCCAGTTCTAGTGCTCAAATCCAACTGGACCTGGAGATTGTGCATTGATTTCACAGATTTGAATAGAGCGTGCCCAAAAGATAGTTTTTCCCTAACTCACATAGATATAAATGGTAGATGCAACAGCTGGGCATGAGCTCATGACCTTCATGGACTCATACTCCGGATACAATCAGATCCCCATGGCTCCTGAAGACGAGGAACATACCTCTTTCTTTACGGATAGGAGATTATACTGTCACAATATGATGCCCGTCAGGTTGGAAAACACAGAGGCGACCTATCAAAGGTTGGTTAACACAATGTTCCAGGACCTGATTGGTAAAACGATCGAGGTATATGTCGATGACATGCTAGTAAAGAGCTCAAATGCACCAGTTCACCTTGCTCATCTAAAGGAGGCTTTCGACAGTCTCAGGGCTTAGAAAATGAATCTGAACCCGAAGAAATGTTCTTTTGGAGTATCTTATAGAAAGTTTTTGGGGTATATGGTGAGTCAAAGAGGTATCAAGGCGAACCCTGACAAAATTCAAGCACTCCTGCAGATGCGATCTCTGACAACTGTAAAAGAGGTGCAGAGCCTCACATGTCGGTTAGCCGCCCTCAACAGGTTTATTTCAAAGGCAACTGACAAATGCAGACCCTTCTTTGAGGTCATCAATGGACTCCTGAATGTGAGAAATCATTTGAAGAGCTAAAGAAACACTTAGCCACACATCTACTTTTGTTGAAACCTATACTCGGGAGACCTTATCAATCTACCTAGCGGTCTCACCTACCGCAGTGAGTGTAGTAATGATAAGGATAGAACAGGAAGTACAACACGCCATCTACTACGTCAGCCAATCTGCTTCATGATGCCGAACTCAGATATTCGCCAATGGAAAAACTGGCTTTCGCTCTACTCATCTCGTCAAGGAAACTCATGCCTTACTTTCTGGAACACCCTGTCCTGATTCTAACGAGTTACCCACTAAAACAGGTACTCTATCGACCGGAACTCTTAGGAGGCTCATCAAGTGGGCAATCGAACTGCGGCAATACAATTTACAGTTCTGTCCCCGTCAGGCTATTAAAGGACAAGCGCTGGCGGACTTCATCGTTGAATTTATGTCCTCAGTGCTTGAAGAAAACGCGGATTGCCGCCCTTGGAAATTGTATGTTGACGGTTCCTCGACAGAGAACCAGGCGGGAACAAGAATCGTACTCTTCAGCCCAGACAGCCAATATCATTTCCAGGCGTTAAGATTTGATTTTTACGGCACGAATAATGAAGCTGAGTATGAAGCGCTGCTTGCCGGATTGGATATGGCACGAGCAATGGGAGTGAAATACCTAGAGGTAATGAGTGGCTCACAGTTGGTTGTAAATCATGTGCAACGTCTCTACGAAACCAAAGAGGAAGCAATGATATCCTATCAGAGACTGGTTTACACCGTACTCAAGTCCTTCACCCAAATACAATTAACAAGGATATTGCGAGCTGAAAATGCCCAGGTTGATTCTCTAGCTAGATTAGCAACCAGTGAAGGAGCAGAAACTCTTAAGTGCGTGCCCATAGCCTGGCAGATAACTGGACGATCCGATCTGTGAGTCAGACAAGACCATCCTCGTTAGATAACTGGACGATCCCCATCATCTAATATCTTGAGGGGGTACCCTTCCAATAGATAGGCTGGAAGCGAAAAAGCTGAGAATTAGGGCGGCTCGGTTCACAATGGTACATGGGGTACTCTACAACAAAGGCTTTTCCTCCCCTTTGTTGAAATGTTTGACACCACAAGAAGCCCAACAGGCGCTGAAGGAAGTCCACCAAAGTGTATGTGGAAACCACACTGGGGGGCAGGCGCTGACGTATAAATTAATCAGACAGAGGTATTATTAGCTAACCCTGAAGAAGAATGCCATCAAATACTCCCAAACCTGTGACAACTGCCAGCGAAACGCACTTCTCCTCTGGAACCTACCTGCCGACCTGACCTCTATGACGAGTCCTTGCCCTTTTTCCAAATAGGGGATCAACCTGATTGGCCCGCTCTCCACTGCCAAGGGTGGAGTAGGGTCTGCCATAGTAGCCGTGGATTATTTCACAAAATCGGCAGAGGCCGAGCCCCTCGCAAGAGTCACTGAACAAAAAACAACATATTTCATTTGGAAGTCCTTCATATGTCGGTTCGGGATCCCACACTCCATTGTTACCGATAATGGAAAATAGTTCGACAATGAACATTTCAGAACCTTCTGTGAGATGTACAAAATCAAGCAATACTTTTCCACACCTAACCACCCTCAATCCAATGGTCAGGTGGAAGCTGTGAACAAGATAATCAATCATGCCCTCAAAACCAAGTTGGAAGGGTTGAAAGGGAGGTGGGTTGACGAACTCCCAGCTATATTATGGGCCTACCGAACTACTACCAGGTCTTCCACTGGTGAAACTCTTTTTAGTCTTGCGTTTGGGACGGAAGCGGTGATCCCGGTGGAAATGGAACTCCCCACCTTTCGAGTACAACATTTTGAGGAAAAGAGGAAAGAGCGAAGCAGCCGCCCTAAGAAATGCTGCTTACAAGCAAATGATGCTAGGTATTACAATTTAAAAGTGAAAATGAGGGCGTTCTACATCGGACACCTAGTGTTGAGAAGGAGGCTGGGGTAGGAACTCTTGCAGCAACCTGGGAAAGACCTTACAAGGTCTCTGGAATTCTGATTAATGGGACGTACATGCTAGAGATGTTGGAAGGCAACCAGCTACCTCACCATTGGAACGCAGAGCATCTCAAGAAATACTTTAGTTAGGCAAACTAAATCTGGCATTGTATAGAAACCCGGGCTGGTCAACTTGTGAACTCCATGAGAAGTTCAATTTTTTGTACAGGTCACAAGTATAACGACATATGATGTTGAACTCTATGAAAAGTTCAAGTTTTTGTATAGGTTACAAGTACAACAATTTGTACAGGTTACAAGTATAACGACCTATGATGTATTGGCCCTCGTTGTAAATAAAAGTTGCGGTGTTGGGCTTGCAGAACGTCTCAATGGCGCGATAGGTCACAACCAGTAATTCCCAAATCATGAGAATGAGATAAAAGCAAGATGCTTGAGTTCAAAAAGAACAAAAAAAAAGCCGAGTGCTTAAGTTCAGAAAGAACAAAATAAATGCCCGATGCTTGAATTCAGAAAAAACAAAATAAAAGCCGAGTGCTTGAGTTTAGAAAGAACAAGACAAAAGCGAATGCATAAGGTCAGAAAGAACGAAACATTTCATAGTCGCTGGATACATACAAAAATGGCATTTTACGTGTGCTCTTCCGATCTAGGCCTGTACAAAAATTACAAGCCGAACTAAACAAATTATAGTCTAAGCAAAAGAAAAGAAAAAGAGGTGGGAGTGGTCATCAGCCGGAGGCCCATCAAGTCCTTTAGACTTTTGGTACTCAGCGAGCTCGGCGTCAAGGAAATCAACAGGGTTCGCTGGCTTTTTCTCGCGAAGGTTGTCTATGATGTCATTGTACGCAACCACATAACTGAGATCCAGGTCGATATAATAATCAGCAGAAGCCTTAAAAGCCTCGACAGCTGAGCTCCTCACCTTCTCGACCTTGCTCACCAGTTTAGAGCATGGTACTTCAGTAGGCCTTCCCTAGCCAACTTCTCGATGGTAGCAGACTTCTCAGCCTCCTGAACCCTTTTCTCCATCTTCTTCAGCTTGACCTTAGCTTTCCCCGCCGAGTGGCTTCAGTTTTCAAGGTGTTGTTGTCTTGGGAAAGTTTTTCCTTGAGGCGATCGACCTTCTCCTCTTTATCTCGAGCTCAGAGAAGGGCCATCATCTGGTAGTTCATGGCCCAGCCAAAGTGTACCAGGTCCCATGCGATTGTGTCCTCCAGAGACATATGGCTAACCATATCCTCCTCGCGTGACGTCCACGGCTGACCAGGAATCTCCATTGCTCATTGAGTTGAGTTGGGCAAGTTTCTAGATATGCAAGGAGCAGGAGACGAGGTTCTGTAGTACTCCAGGTAACACTCTGGGTACTGGCCCTTCATCTTCTTAGCGGTTTGAGACCTGGTGGGATGAAGTCCAAGCCAATTCGGATCAAAATGAGGAGCCGAATGACCTGACGACCTCTAGGGTGAGTAGGTGGAAGCTCAACTTGGGTTTTTTGGTGTTCGCCAGTTCGTCCTTTTCTGTTGAGGGTGTTTCTTCTCAGGTCAGTTTTCTTCCATTCCCTTCTTGCTGGGGGTGTTGGAGGAAGAAGGTGCTTTCTTCTTAGAAGCTTTCTGGGTAGCCACCTTCTAGGCTATTGTCATCTGTTCTTTAGGAGGCATCCTCTTTGGAACAATGGGGATCTTGCACGGAACGCTAGGAGCTACACCACGGGTAAACAATGAAAAGATATCGATAAAAAAATATATAAATAAATAAATAAAGAAAAAGAAGTTCGAAGACCTTAAGTACACTACCTCGAGGTATGGCAGGTAAGACGCCCCCCAGGTGCGACGGAAGTAAGACCGTCCTGATGTAAATACTTTTCGGTCAGCAAATACTGGGATGAACTGTAGCTCCCCCCCGAGCTTCGCGATAGTGTTTATTTCGCTCTAGGTAATCTGTGCTGACCTCAGGTACTTGAATTCCTGAAAACGAAGAAAGCGATATGTATTAGAAAACCCATCTGTCCCATAAATAAGAAGGCGTGTACTTACGACGTCTAGGCTGGTAAAGAGCTGGAACTCCGATATCCCCAGCTCGGGTTGGAGGAGCCCAATTACCACCCATAAAGAAAAAGCGATCCTTCCAGTCCTTTATTGAATCTGGTTGATCCGTGTGAAGGGTCGACCAACCTTGCCTTTTCATGAAGTAATACCAATCCGAACCCTTACCATCACAAGCTCGAAACTCGTAATGATAGTTTAGTTCTTCGAAGGTAGGGACTGGGTAGCCTTGAAGGGCAAACAGCACGAAAAAAGTGGTCATCACCCGCCAGCCATTGGGAGCAATCTGACTTGGGGCAAGTCCTCAAGTCTTTAGCAAGTCGGCAATAAGAGGAGGAAGAAGAAATCGGACCCCCACCTCCAGCATCCTCATGTTTGCGGTCACACACCCTTTTGTAGGCTAATCTGCTATTTCCATGAAGTACAGCACAAAAAAGTGTACAGAGTCAGGAATCCTGAATTTCCGCTTCCAATACTCTAACTCCACCTCGCTAACAACTGAGGAGATGACTCAGGACGTAAAGGGAGACTCATATCGCCCCGGACAAGATAGAGGTCATTGCCAATGACCACCAGATGAACCAACCTCATCACTAGGAACCCTCACCACCAATGGGACGGCTTTGGAGCTCTCGCCCTCGTTTCCTTCTTCGACCAAGGTGGCCTCTTCCATCTCCGTCAAAAGCCTCTCAATTCCCACACTTGGCTGAGAGTTCCCCTCCTCTTGTGATTCCTCTCCCATACTGTCCACTTCTATCACTTTCCCCTTTCCTTTGTCTACTACCTCCATAGAACTTCCACTCTCGCAACTCATGATAAGTCTAAAATAAATGGGGTAGAGAGAGAAAGAAGGTGGATAGGGGAGACAACAAATTACCTGGATAGAACTTGAGATTGGGGGAGTTCGGTGAAGAAAGTAGAAAATAGCGGCGGCGTGAAGAACCACAGAGCTGGAGCAAACGTAAGTGAAAAATGGCCGGTTAAAGCTTTATTTATATGGGTAAAAATCTAACCCGAAACGTCGCGTCGTTATTGACGAGTGACGTCTTTCACAATTCCCCAAGGCGGCCGTTACACCCCACATTGACACGTGTTCCCTTATCTAAAGGAAGCGTACAAGAGACGTCTTCCAAGGAAGCGTGCAAGAGAAGCTTTCCAAAGGACTTTTGTTTGCTAAATAAAGTCCTTCTTCTTTGCAGAGTAGCCGGTTTCGTCCTCCCGCATCTATGGAGTCGTGAGAGACGAACCGGGGGCCAATTGTTGGGAATCTTACCGAACTGGAGTTCAGTAAACTATGGCTACCGAACTCAAAAACAGACGAGCTCGGCTACTTGTAGGAGTTGCTTGATTCTATACATACACGTGGATGGACGGGGATGCCACATAGACACTGCCATGCCACCAGGGACTGACACGTGTCAGCCATGCCCCATAGTGCTCTACTTAGCCTCCACTATAAATACCTCATCCTAAGTAGTGGAGGGGGTTGGTTCTTTTTCCTTGTAAAATCTAGGCTAGAATTTGACATCAATTGACAATAAAAGGATCAAATCTTAGGAGAACGGTGATCCAAGTGGCTACAAACTGGTAGTTGATGTCAATTTAAATATAGCATAAATTATTGTCAACACATGCCATTAGAACAATGAGTATAAAGTTACAAACACACATTATAGATAGTAGGAAAAAGAAGTATACAAGCTGAGTGCCTCTCATAGACTCGTGCATAGGTTGAAAGAGTGATTGGAGTCTTTAATAGGAATATTTAATTCTCCTTCCCTTGATAACGGATGCAAGCGTGTTATTTTTCGCTCCTCCATTATTTGTAATTGGTCTTTATATGATGTATTCGTGTCTACGTCTATTTACAAATAAAATAGTACTATTATGTTTCACATGCATTTTCACCTTCACCAATTCAAATGTCCATCTCTCAATGAATTGTCCTCGATAGATTACAAACAATCAAAGATTCCCACAACTTACACGTGCTACTATACAAACACACACATCAATTTATTTGGACTCATGCATGCGTCGCTACCTTCAAATTTAGGCAACCTGCCTTTGCTTATCTTTCGTCATTTTGTGTGGTATTTTCTATATGTATATATATTATTATATATATGTACTAGCAATCGAGTTTGTCTATTCGTTCTCCATTTTGGTTATGTGTAGCATCTGCGAGAACACACCTTTTTTTAAAATCTCATTTGAGTAAGTAAATTTTTAAATATATGTATACATCCACATGAGATGCTCAGTGCTACAAAATTTTCATTGTCCCATATATATGATTCAATGTAATCAATAAATTATTTATGTTCAAACTTATTCATCTAGCCTTTACTAGTGTTTGAGCCTGCTTGATTAATAGCCAACTACCAACCGTGTAGATTTAGAGCATCTCTAATGCAAAGTTAAGATGTGATGTCTTATATGTAAATGTGTCAAAAAATGTGAACATTACATTCAAAAAATCCTCCAATTCAACAATGTCAACATTATATATTTGTCAAGTTATTATTAGAGATTTTGAAAAAAAGAAATAGAGAGAAATTTTTTTATTAGATAAATTAATGCTTGACATTGTCATAGAGAATGACATCTCTATGACAATGTCAAGTATTTAATATGCCAAATAAGCACTTTTTTACTAATTATTAATTTATTTTATAACTATAACCATGCATTAAAGATGCTTTTAGATATTTAAAATTTTGTTAGGCGACTTTATTGTTTTTTCCCCTTTTTATAAATTCTATTTATTACCATTAATTACTTCCATTTTCCATTCCTACTTTTTCCCCGTTCCTACTTAGTGGTTGCATGCAGGGGTGAAAAATTAAAGTGACACTCTCACATCCACACACTAGCGTGCGTCGCGTACTCTCGCCCCCATATTAAGCATATTAAGAATATTTAAAAGGATAATCCATTTACCATTAAGTATGTATTTAATTTTTCATTTTCATATGTGCCTCTAATTAATTGTTATTATTTAACTATATATACATCAAAAGTATTTCAAACAATCGAAAATTTTACTTTACCTACGCATGAATTCTTAATTTACCTACAATCCTACTTCGCATTCAACTCATAAAAAAAAATTTTGAACTTTTTAAAAAAATTTTTGCTATATCATCACCCAGCCCAAACCCCAACCCAACCCAACCCACCTCCCTCCCTCAAAAAATCCCAAATTCGAACGATCGTCTTCTCCCTCCCCTCCTCCCGGCGATACTCATTTCTCCCTATGGTCGGTTGGCGCTCCGGTCGCCATCTGTGGTGCAACCTTCTTGCCTGCGGCCCTCTTCCTCCTCCGGTAAGCATCTCACTCCGTTCTCTCCCCCCAGTTCCCTCCTTCCCATCCACCCGATTGAATGATCAATTAAATACTACTTAGAATCAGGCTTAATAATTTTAATTAATCCCAATTGTTGCTTCTGTATCTATATAATTTTGATCAATTATATACTACCGATTATATTATTTTTGATCAATTATATACTACCCGATTTTATTGCTTATGAATCTATATCATCTTCTGTCTCTTTTGCTGTTTTCTCTCTCTTTAAATTTATGTAGTAAGTAGCGAGAGAAAAAGGGTATGGAAGAGAATGGAAGGTTGTTTCTCGGTTTGCCAAAGGAGAACGAATAGTGGGAGATTGATAAAAGACAAATGTTGTATAATTTTGGATGAAAATTGGCTGCATATGAGGCTGAAATTGAAGGATTTTGGTTGCTTGCTTATTGAGTCTCTTAGTAATTTGCATCTTCTAATATGAAAACTGTGGAATGAATATGTTGTTTTACTGCAATTACTTGGCTTGTTCTCGTGTTTTCTAGTGGATTACTGAGTTTTTTAGTAATTTACAAGTTATTGTTTGTTGGACGTATATACTTCCAACGCAACCTGCTTTTATAGGTCACCATGCCTGGATATCTACTTTGATTTGTCATCAATTTTTGGTATATTTGGCGTCAGTGTGAAGGGTGAAATTTTCTTCTTGTCTTCAAATATTGCTGTATGTTTCTTGATCCCCCACATATTGCAGTTCTAAGAATCAGGCTGGTCAAATTCTTTGATTCGGTTGGGTATGTACTTCAGTTTGTGATTTATTG
>CAVNYN010273522.1:0-40791 GCA_963692815.1 Nyctanthes arbor-tristis
GTCCTTCCCCTTTGCATTATCTTTCAATCAAGTTCACACTCTTCAATTCATGTCAATTAAGTCATTACACTTTAGTTTATGTCAATTATCAACCAAGATCTTTCTTTAGCGTCAATTCAATAACAATATTTTGATCTTCAAGTAATCTTTCAATGATATTCAAGTAATTCTTTCAAAACAACAACTTCGTTGCTTACCTTAAATTGTAGAAATTTTCGGGATGTTACATAGAGACTATATATTGCAGTTATAAATAATAATTAAAAAAAAAAAGAATCTACTTGTGGGTTCATGAACCCACATGCGGATTCTTACCTTTTTTGTAATTGCGATCTCCATAGCGTAATTTTCATAAAAAATTGGTAGTAGAAGCACAAAAATTTGAAAGTTCAGAACACATTAGCTACATAGTTTTTGGCTAAAGTTGGGCAAGACTTGAAGATGATTAGAATTTTCCAACCTTTAGATTTATCTGGAAAGATCAGAGGGATTTTAGTTACTAAGAGAGAAAATATACCTTATATTAGACTTTTGTCAAATTTGCTGAGGAAGCTCTATATTAGTTTAGGAATTTTATTTTTAGCTGTTATGTAACAATATTAGAGCAGCACTCCATATATATTGGAAGATTTACTTGGTCCTTGCAATAATTATATATTGTTTTTAAATTTGTAATTCTGCTGGGAGGTTTTGGTTTGGTCACCTGCTATGTAAGGTTTTTTTTTTTTTTTCATCAATAAGATTATGTCCTAAATTTGGATTTTCGAGTTAGGATAGTGATGTAGTTTCACCTACACTCACAACAATATCTAGAAGAATGCTGATTGCAACTCAAAAGAACATTACTTTATTTTTGAAAACTAATGCAATCGAAATCTTATAATGTTGAGGGGTTTTTTGACAAATACAAATATTTTGTGATGCATTTACAAAATTAATGTGCATTGACTTTTTTTTTGGGAAAAAATCAAGTGGTCACAATCTGTCTAGGTCACATGTTACATATTTATTGTTGGTCACAAAATCACTCGTCACACCATCATGACACCACTCATTGCACCGTCATCACACTACAAATTACTGACCAATCACAATTCAACTTTGGCAATTCGCAACTCAACTCTAGTAAGTCGCACTTATCTCTGACGGGTTGCAACTCAACTCTGGTGAGTTACAATCACACTTCAACGAGTCAACCACCATTACACCGATGATCACAACCACAAAATAGTAATACTACGATGAGTATAAGATCACAACTACCACAAATCGCATATTAGAACCCTTTCTCATCGCGGGAACCCTAAATCCTTCTTTCGCTCATCGGAACCATAAAATCACCACAACATGCCACAACCACCAATACAACTCACAAAAAATGCAACAAGATAAAAAAAATCAAAAATTGATTGCAAAAATCGCATATGGAAACTCCAACAATAGCAAAAGTGTGTGACAACATCGAAACGTGTGTAGTGAGGTCGTAGTGGTGGTGGTGGGGAGTGTAACAGTAGCAGTGGTGAATAGAGGAAGAGAGAGAGAGAGAGAGAGAGAGAGACACTAGGAAGATGAATCAAAATCTGTTGGAGGAATGGGTGATTCACCTAATTTTTCCAAAACATAAATTTAATTTCTGATTTTGTAAAAGAGTAGTGCTATTCATCACCATATTTAAGTGACATTAAATTACAAGTTAACATAAAATGTATCACATGTTCTTATATTTTATTTGGCTTATTATATAACAACATTTTATTAATACATAAGATGATGATTATCACCGTTGGTGATGAATACGGTTATTCTTTTTAACATGGGTATACAAATCACCTTATTCACCTAGTTAACCCTAATGTTGAAGCTTGGACACACTACAGATACTGGACTGGCCGGGTTACTCAAATAGGCCCAAAACGGAGCAAAGACTATAAGTAAAATAAAAGAAAACGGCAAGAACTAATAGAGGGTAAATCCATTTCGTTGAGTTATCTTAAAAGCATATATTATTATAAGCTAAAAACACATTACGTATGCAAAAATTATACCCATAATACCGAACACTAACCAAACCTACTAGCAGCGTCTATCGAATTTGTCCAAAAATGCTACTGCTAGTTACCAATCTCTTATCGTTGTTATACACTACCATCAGGGGCGTAGCTAGAAGTAGAGTTGGGCATCAGCCGGTTCGGTTTCAGCCAAGAACCAAAACAGAACAGGCCAAAATTGGTTAAAAGAAATGCGAATCGGAACCAACTAGTTTCGGTTTTTTCAGTTAGACCAGTTGAAAAGTCAGTTTATGCGAACCAGATTGGTTTTTTTAAACCGATTTAACCAACTAAGTTTGACGATTCAATTTGGTTCTACCAATTTAAATGCTCTGTCCTAGCTAGAAGACAGTTAAAGCGGTAGTCGAAACTTGACAACGCCTAATCTAAATACTATTTTTTTTTTCAAAAATATTTCGAAGGGTAAAAAAAATAGATTTTTTCTAAAATGGGAATAGCCAGATATCATGGTGGCTACCCCTAGACCCGCCCCTACCGACCATATTTCACTATCTCCATTATTACTCCATTATATTAGCATCATTTGGCATGATCACCACAACATTCATATATAGGTCTTCGCTAAGAGGACAACTACTACCAAGCGCAGCAAAAAATGCAACACATACTGTTAATATCATCCTTTAAATGCTTTGAGGCACTACAAATTGCAACACATATTGTTAAAGAAAAAATATCCATTACTATATAAGTACTGAACTTGGTGCTTATAATCAATTAATAACTAACATGAATGTTCGAGTCTCAATTTATTATTTAATGATTAAGGCGCTGAAACCTATGTGTCGGTTCTTGATAGGTACTTGTGAAATAATTGATAATCCTTAAATATTAGAGTTTTTCCTAGATTGTTACCATTTCCTCGACAATGCATTAACGTGCTAATTAAAGAATTTTCAAAGAGGGAGTGAGAACAACTTTTTAGAGAGAGAGAGAGAGAGAGAGAGAGAGGAAACCGTGTGTTTTGGGTGTGGTGGGGCAATTTGACCAAACATAACCTTGCCGTTATTTATGATAAAACTAAGAAAGTAATGGCTAAAACTTTAAAAAAAAAAGAAATCATAATTATTAATTAATAATTTCACATTTTGAGCAATTACATTATAATAATAAAAAAAATTCCAGTTGGTCTCGATGCATTATTGAATTGAATACAACTGGTGGTGACAGTGGAGTTAAAAAAAGAGAGATTACAAGTAGAGAGAGAAAGTGGCATTTTTGACTAAGTACATCTTCCTCTCCAATGACTTCCCCAATTCCATTTCACTGACCGTTGAACGCTCAACCCTTGGACAATAATGATAATAATAATAATAATAATAATAATAATATAATTCTCTAAAAAAATCAATTTTCCCCCAAAAATCCATCTTCATTTCTTCACTTGCATGCTCATTTTTCCATAAATATTAACACAAAATTATTTTTGGGTCCATTTGTCGTCGATTTTGCTCACGAATTACTATTTCTTTGACTTGCTGGTTCAACGTCTTCAGATTGATTTGAGATCGAGCTTTGGATTAGGGTTTTGAGTCGTTATAGTAGTGGTTGACTTTTTTTTTTCTGTGAGTTTTAAGCTGGAGGTTGGTGGTTGTGTGGCATTAGTGCGGTGTTGTAGTGGATAGCATATGGTTATTTGATGGAGAATCTAGGTTTTTAGGAGATGGGTTGGGGTCAAATGGTAATGGATCGGTCTGTATCTGCGATCTCAACCTTTGGTTTTCTCTGTTTGATTTTCTGGATTTCGCAATTTTCGCGAGTTTCTGCCAACGCTGAAGGTCTGTTCTTTTGTTTTGTAGAATATTTCAGTTGAAGTGATTTTGATGTATCAATTGTTTGTTAGCTTGGATTGGATTTTATTTTGCGATAAATTATTCGTTTCAACCCTGTTTCTCTTTTACTAGAGACTAAAATCACGGTTTTGAAGCCACCCCATAAGTTTCTGCTTAATTTATGGGATATAATCTAGTAAATTTACTATTATGAAGTGGGAATTTTCATTAGATTGATTTTGCAGCCCTGAAATAGTTATGTTTTATATTTTTCTGTAACTTAAGAAAATTTCTCCCGCTTATTTTCCGGTTCGGGAATGTTTGACTGTTGTCTTACATACCTATTCTACCAGTGAAGCCAGACCTTTTTGTGGAATGCCTATTAATATAAAGTAGTTAGCCCATATTCTGTGGTGCTGCGAAGGATAATGTTGATCTGTTTGCTCTTAGCTTAGCTTGAATTATTAAATAGATAATTCCCTGTAATTAACGAGTGATTTATACGAGACAGGCGATGCCTTGAATGCGCTTAAGAGTAACTTGCAAGATCCCAACAATGTTCTCCAGAGTTGGGATGCAACCCTTGTCAACCCTTGCACTTGGTTTCACGTCACGTGCAACAGTGACAATAGTGTCACAAGAGTGTGAGACTGCCTTATCCCTTACTAAATCTCCGATACGGCTTGTTTTGGAGAAGTGTGCAATTATGGAACTTATTTTATGTATTTATGTTTGTGGTTAGGGATCTTGGCAATGCAAATTTATCTGGTACACTGGTTCCGCAGCTTGGTCAGCTCCCGAATTTGCAGTACTTGTAAGTCATGCTTTGCGAAACAAAATTCGCTTCTTGTTCATTTATTTGCACTTTTTATCTGTGTCATCTCAGTACGCATTAATATGATCAAAATGTTGGACAGATGAGAAACCATATCATTTGATATTTCTACTATTTTTTTTGATGGTCGAAAAGGGTCATATAAATCGTTAAAGGACACATCTTGTTCACAATATGTTTTATGGATTTTTATCTATTTATGAAATTTCCTAACAAAAATACTCTAATTTCCTACTTAGGTGCTGAATCTACTGTGGCTTGTTGCTGAAGAATATATGTTCGTTATCTTAAAAGCTGTCAATAGTTGATTCTTTATCTGTTCAGTTACTTTGATGATCATATGTTTATCCCTTTACTAACACTGTATAATCCTTAATCACTATGGGATGGAAAAATGATAAAATAAAAAGGAGTTAATTTCCATTGCTTTTGTCTCTTTCTTCTAACGATGATATGGAAAATGAATAACTTCCCTTTAATTCTATATAAGTAGAGATTTATTATCTCTGTGCATTGCAATGCAGTTGAGCATTTTATTTGTAGATATGCAGTAAGACTATTGTTTACCTCATGTATTAGACATTTGAGACACGTTAGATTTACATGTCCATTGCAAGCTGCTTCTCTATTGCCATGATCTGTCATTAACACATCATCGTGTTAATTTTAGTTTATCTCTCCTTTTATTTTTTGATATGTATTTGGCAGGGAACTTTATAGTAACAATATAAGTGGTAAAATTCCAAGTGATCTTGGGAACTTGACAAACTTGGTGAGCTTGGATCTTTACCTGAACAGATTAAGTGGT
Source organism: Nyctanthes arbor-tristis (assembly GCA_963692815.1). NCBI lineage: Eukaryota > Viridiplantae > Streptophyta > Magnoliopsida > Lamiales > Oleaceae > Nyctanthes > Nyctanthes arbor-tristis. The sequence continues at coordinate 5,485 of CAVNYN010273522.1, forward strand.
TTCATCCCCGACACCCTGGGCGATCTTCAGAGATTACGTTTCCTGTACGTGATTCACTGTCTTGAACTTCCTGTTTCTAGTGGAAAAAAAAAAATCTTCTTTCTTTATTCTTCTTTGATTGAAGATTTTTGTCATCTAGAAAAGGTTACAGATTTAAGTAGTTGTTTCTGCGAGCTCTGATATCAACATTTAGGGTATAATTCTTTATGGGTTTTCCTGAATTTTCTTTTTACTTTTTTTGTTTTTTGAAAGTGATAAATTTGGGGCACTGCTTGCAACTTTCAGCTCCTGCAATATTAACTCATTGGCTCTTACTGATTAGGTTCATCTCCTAAATATTGAGAAACTCTAGAACTACTTTTGGATAAAAGTTTTACTTGGATAAAAGTTTTACTTCGTATATAATGATTGCTCAGATTTTGGTAAACCTATTTATTTGTGTTCATGGATGACATAGGAGGCTGAATAATAACAGTTTGACTGGACGTATCCCTATGTCTCTGACCAATGTTGCGTCACTTCAAGTCCTGTAAGTAGTTAACCAGTGGCTTTTCTTTTATTGCTGGTAAATTTTCCATGCATCTTGTCCGTTTAGCAGGTCAACAATAATCTTTTTATGCATATATACAGTGATCTGTCAAACAACAATCTATCAGGGACTGTTCCGGTGAATGGCTCGTTTCAACTTTTCACTCCTATCAGGTTTATTGCAATCACTTGTGTCTTTTTCCATGAAGACTAGGTAACTCATCGATGTCTTTTGCTTACTTTCTGATTCCCATTTTCCAGTTTCCAGAATAATCCTGACCTGGTTCCTCCTCCAGTATCTCCTCCACCTCCACTTTCACCAAACCCACCATCAAGAGGTTCGTTAGCTCTTTACTTAGCCTTTTATTTCCGTGAAGTATTATTTTACCTTTTTCCCCCCTTGCTCACTTAGCAACAGCGTATTGCAAAAATAAGACTTGATCGTATGATCTAATGAATACGAACACAAGAGAGATCGGAAGTCGAAAAAGCTTTCTTATTAACTAGTGGAAATTTGTATTTAGTTGCTGTCTACTTTTTCTATTTCCTTTCGAAGGTGACCTCTGGATCAGGTTATATAATAATTTTGTGTTCCTGTACTTTAGAATCTGACAATTTTAGTTTGTATTGATGGTAATTACATCGTATCTCTTGCAAAACTTTGACTTTGGCATGTTAAGGTCAAGAAAACCATTTTAGAAAATGAAAGAGAGCTGCAATTGTGCCTAACAAAAAAATTGGCAGAATATTTCATGAGAAAGTTTCTTTTCTAATGGGTACTCTAGTTTTTTCCCTTTTTTTTAAAAAAAAAAAAATTAGAATTTCAAGATTTTTAGTTTCTTTTTTGATTTAGGATTTAGCTTTCTTTTCATACTCAAATCACGTTTCACATTCTATTGGTCATTCCAGTGAACACAAACTTATCAATTGATTACTGCTGCAGTTGGCAACAGTGAAACTGGTGCCATTGCAGGAGGGGTAGCTGCTGGAGCAGCTCTTCTCTTTGCTGCTCCTGCAATCGCGCTTGCTTGGTATCGACGAAGGAAGCCGCCTGTTCATTTCTTTGATGTTCCTGGTTAGTGGATCTATAAAAGGTTTAGTTTTTCATGATTATTCTGCATGATGTGTTCTTAACTCTAATCTTCGTCTGCAGCTGAGGAGGATCCAGAAGTCCATCTAGGGCAGCTCAAAAGATTTTCTTTGCGTGAACTCCAAGTTGCATCAGATAACTTTAGCAACAGAAATATTCTTGGCAGGGGCGGATTTGGTAAGGTTTATAAAGGACGGTTGGCAGATGGTTCTCTTGTGGCAGTTAAAAGACTAAAAGAAGAACGTACGCAAGGTGGAGAGCTGCAGTTCCAGACAGAAGTAGAAATGATCAGCATGGCTGTGCATAGAAATCTACTTCGGTTACGTGGCTTTTGCATGACACCAACAGAAAGATTACTTGTTTACCCCTATATGGCTAATGGAAGTGTAGCTTCATGCTTAAGAGGTAGCGCTTGATAAAATTTTCATTCATTATTAATCTGAGTCACGTATGAATGTTTATTGCATAATTTTTGCTTGATTACAGCAGATTTTTACTATAAAAATTATATTCTTTAGGATTATAAGCATTATACCAGCTGAAGTACTTTTTGATGGTAAGGACTAAATGAGATTTTGTTAGTGGGAATAGTGTTTTTCTATTAATTTATAATGAAAAACTTAGAGCTTGTTTGATTCTTTTTATCATTTCTCTTTATAATTTCACCTACCACTGATTTGACAACTGCTCTTCCGATCTCCACAAATTTCAAACTTATATTAAATCTACACCACTCATTTCACCTCATTATAATTTCTCATTATAAATCAACTGCTCATTTATAAATCTAGTGTTGAAAGCTTGATCTAGAACTCTACTTAAGATACATTTAGATGTAAGTAATCAAGTGTTGTAAATACATCTCTTGCAGTAGCTAAATAATTTTCTAGGTTTATATATGTGAACAATCATATTCATTGTGGGGTCAACTACCTCATTTTCTTAACTAGTGTCAAATGTTAGAAATCATCAATCTTGTGTATGGGAAAATAACATATGTTACTGTATGCGTTGGACTTCATTACCTTGTTTGTTTGTGGGTGGGGGATAGTAAATGCTAGCCATCACCACCATTTGCGTAGTGATGATTACTCGTTTCTGATTTTAACGATCATTTAAATTTCCATGTCCTCAAACTGCTGTTGTTGTGGCTAAGGAGTAAATCCAAACCTTTCCATCCACACTTCAATAAATTGCTATTGATCTGATTCCACTTTCTTTGACTAGTATTGTTGATATAGATGAGGCTTTCACTCTACACCACGCACCTCATGTTTATTGCTTGTGTTCCTAATCTTTCCTTCTTTTTTCATTTTTTTTTAAAGGCATTTCTTTCTGTTCCTTGTCATTTTTACATTTTAATGTGAATTTGCTTCTGCTGCGAACCCTAACCTGCGCATAACATACTGATAATCATGAATCCTAAGCTACTCCAAGATTCCACACAAAATTTACAAGCAGATGTGTGCGTGTTTACATGTCTGAGTGAGAGCATGTCAGTTAGTCTTAAGCCAAAAATTAGGTTGGTCTTCTTTTATGAAACGTCTCGGAGAGCGCAAAATGAATGAGAGTTAATCATAATATAATTTGACGTAAAACAGCAGGTCTATGTCACGACAGTGGTGTTGGTGGATGGTAAATTTGATCTGTCCTCTGTTCCTTCTGGTCTGTGTGTTGCGTCTTGGGTCTTGGGGTGGGCCGTTCCACGAGTTGGGCCAGTTGTCTGTCTGAGAGCTTGTTTGATACTCTTTGTTTAACCAATTTATAATTTTACCTACCACTGATTTGACATTTGATTTGATAACTATTCAATTACAACCACATATTTTAAACCTTTTTACATTTCCAATACACATTCTACCTCTCATTATAAATTCACCACATTTTGATGAATAAAGAGCATCAAACATATTATGAGTCTCTTGTCTTGTTTCTTTTTATTTCTTTTGTTTTTCTTTGGCCTGTAGGCCTTTGAGTCTGTTTGGCCCTTGCCTAGCCTTGTATTGTCCTTTTTTTGAATGAAATGATCTTTTCGTTTTTTTAAAAAAAAAAAAAAAGGTGCATCATTAATGGAAAATGTGGTTTTTTTAAAGAAAATTCTTTTGTCTTATATAGTCAAATGGATCTTATAATGCAGCTGAATATGGACTTGCCTCATTGATATTTCACAGCATATACTTCGTTATTTCTGTGTTGATTATGTTCTAATAGCTTATTGATGCATTTATTTCAGAGCGACCTGAATCACAACCCCCGCTTGACTGGAAAATTAGAAAGCGAATAGCATTAGGGGCCTCAAGGGGGCTAGCTTATTTGCACGATCATTGTGATCCTAAGATCATTCACCGAGATGTCAAAGCTGCAAACATATTATTGGATGAAGATTTTGAAGCAGTTGTTGGTGACTTTGGGCTGGCCAAACTCATGGACTACAAGGATACTCATGTTACCACAGCTGTCCGTGGCACAATTGGTCATATTGCTCCTGAGTACCTCTCGACTGGTAAATCTTCTGAGAAAACTGATGTTTTTGGATACGGAGTCATGCTTTTGGAGCTCATTACAGGGCAGAGAGCTTTCGACCTGGCTCGTCTTGCCAGTGATGATGATGTGATGTTGCTGGATTGGGTGAGCATTTTGATATTTTCCCTGCTGTTTGGTATTCACTAATGAAAGTTGCACGTTGCACGGATATTCTGCAGAGCCTTCACTTAGATAATAAGAGATTCTTCAACGTGGAACCTTGAAAAGAGCTCAGTTATGTTCTCCTGCTCAACAAAGCTGAACTAAAACACATCTTAATATCTATAATGTAATGTTTGGTAGATGGACATTATTAAGAAAAAGAAGCATAAGGTGTATATTTAACCAAGGTTAGAATATAGGGTCCATTTGGCAACCAATTATAATTGACACCTCTTAGTGATGTGATATGGACCCGATTATAACCAAATTCCTTTATAATTGAATATAATTATAATTGGTTGCCAAACGGGGAGCCATAAGTAAATAGAAATGGGAGGTGGAAAAATGTATTCTGGGATTTGCATGAAAATGATGGTCTCTAGCTCGTAACTGGGGATTTTTTTGTGCCAGAAAGAGTGTCACATTTCCCAGTCTTTTTAATGCTGCCAACTTTACGTGTACTTGGTGTTTTAGTACTTTCCCTTTCAGTCTTCATTGTTGCCGTTTGCAATTGCACTTTGAGTTCAGGTTAAGGAGCTTCTAAAGCAGAAAAAATTGGAAACTTTAGTCGACGCAGACCTTCAAGGCAATTATGTTGTGGAAGAGGTGGAGGAGCTAATTCAAGTGGCTTTGCTTTGCACACAAAGTTCCCCCATGGAACGTCCCAAGATGTCAGACGTTGTCAGAATGCTTGAAGGCGATGGCTTGGCCGAGAGGTGGGAGGAGTGGCAGAAGGAAGAAATGTTCCGTCAGGAGTTCAATCACACCTACAACCCAAATACTGACTGGATAATTGCCGACTCCACTTCCAATATCCGCCCCGATGAATTATCCGGGCCAAGATAGTTCTCCATGCATGATTCGACGCATAAAAAACAGACTCTTGCGGCCTTCTGTATTTGATCGATAAGTATCCATTGTAAATGATCTTTTTTATGTATTCTGTCGATTTTTGTTCAGGTTCCAGTTTATATCATGTTTCAGAATTTTGATGATGCAGGGATGTTCATAGGTTAACATTGACATTTTTATTTCCAAGAACTTCACGGAAGTGGCTGTGGAAGCACCAGCCACTCTGTTCTCTGTGTCAATGTACATTTGTTTTTATGTATTGAATAGTGAAAGCGTTAAAAAAAAAAAAAATAATAATCAGATTTGTCGCCCCCAAGGAATCGATCCCATGCTTATTTATTGAGATCTTTTACTCCACTGGCAAGAGATTCAAGCTCAAGCTGAGCGGAGAAATTATGTGTCAATAACCATGTTGAGTATCGTTAAATAGTATTTTTTTTTTTGGGGAACGACGTTAAATAGTAAGTTAAATGAGTTAGTCCCCAGTTTCATTGTACATATCAGATGGCCGATGTGACTATCACACACTAATATTATTTATCACAACTAGTGATGATCATTGTGTTTATATAGCATTAAATTATAAGTCTACTTAAATATATCATGTTATTATCTTGACATTCTATTTAACTTATCATTTAATACCACTATATTAACACATAAGGTGGTGATGAATAACATTATCCATCACATAGCATCATTATCCCCATGAATAATGCTAATGGTCACCGGTACCATTATATGTAGTAGCAGTGTGCTGTCATTAATGATACAATATAATTGCATGATAGATAGTACTCCCCTCTCATCATTAAATGATATAATATAATAGCATAATAAAAATAGTACTCCCTTCACACCCTACAAAGATATATTCTTTTTTCGTCCATCTTAAAATATACTCTGCGTTCCCCAACCAATTTTTTAGTTTCCTAATAACCCCTATTAATTGTGTATAGTAATCAACAGAGTACATTTCCAAAACCTCCTAAAAGTTTTGTAACAAAACCTTCTAAGATGTGTTGTATATAAATGCACGCCACGTGCATCCATACATGCCATAAAATGGGAAGTTTTTGAAAATTTTCCATCAACAATGAACAATTAAAGTGAGACAAATATAAGATATATTAAGAAATATAATCTAAAATTGTATTTTTCTAATAATATTAATTAAATTTTCTTTATTTATGTGAAAAATAAAAAGGAAAATTTTCAAAAATCTCCAAAAAGTTTTGTCCCACCTTAAGTGATATGTATAAATATATGCCACGTATATTTCATGCAAGTCGTGTATTTCACATACACATAGCGTGCATCTATACACACCATATTTTGTAACAAAACCTTCCTGAATTATTGGAAATGGACTCCTTTGCCGAAAGGGAGTATTACTCTGTTCTCATGGTTTAGGCAAGAATTAAGGTTCCGACCCTAGATGCAAGAGCAATTCTAGGGGGCATGAAAAAATGACATTTTCACATGACACAAATTCATTAAGTGGTGATTACATGACTATTTTTTCATCATCCAATGAATTTGTGCCATGTAAAAATGTCAATTAATAATATCCCATTTTCATGTCCCGCCTAAAATTTTTGTAGATGGGATGTATACGCAGCGTTTAGTACTGCAGTCCTCGAGCAATTTGGGATATCTTGACACGACTAGATAGATTGAGGCACAAAAACTCATCCACGAACACCAACATAAAGGAACTCTAGCTCTTCATTTCTCTGATGAATCGTAGTCACAAAGAACAGAAGCAATCTCTAACTCAGCAGCAAGCAATTCTAAAAGACAAAAGAAGCTATTGCAAAAATAAAACGAAGAGTCACTATAAGGAACATGCATAAGGAACGAATATTTTTGGGACCAAGACTCCCAACCTTATGCTATTGCAAGGCTATCGGCTATAGTAGTGCATCAAAATGGAAGTCATAACAAACAGCTGCTCATGTACAAACCACCCTCTACAAAATAGGATCGGCAAGATTCACTTTCTGCCACTGGTTCCAATTCGTGGTTTCCCTTTGACTTCAGATTCCTGCTCAAACAACAAAATGTCGCTTGTTCAGAATCTAAGCACAAAAGAGACGTTAAGCTAAAAGTGATGAAAGGAAAGTCCACCTGTGGTAAATGCAGGTAGATGTATGTTTTTGCTGTGGCTGGGTTGTGATTCTCTGCACCCTTGCTCCAATCGTAACAAACCTAAAAAAATAACATTCCAAAAAACTTTCAGCATTTACACAAATTGTCAGTTCTTTCAACAGACAAATTGTGATCAACAGTCATGACATAACCACAACTCTCAATATGTAACAATCGCAAAGATGTTTCTAAGTGCACCATTCATAAAGGAAATAATAGCTGCTGACATGAATAATAGAACATTGAATATCAATATCAGATTATTCTTAATTACACAAATAAATAAAAGCTCACCGAATATGCGTAAATGGAGCCATCATTATTGAAAGTGCTGCAAGGTATGGGCTGACCGCACCTTGCCATGGCCTAAGAAACACAGTGAAAAGATTAACACTCAAGAGCTTGTCAAGGAAGACTATTCAGAATAACTGGTAACTGCAAGCATTTTAGAGAGTAAAGAGGAGTCGTTTATACTTTAAGCCTCTGTTTGCTGTCTTTGTCCCAAAAGTTGAAGGCTCCATCAGATCCAGCCGTTGCAAATGTGTGATGTATCTAAGAGAAGGCATAGAAAACAAACTCCAATGAATTCTTTTGTATAACACCACAAAATCATGTAATTTTTTTTTTTTTTTTTTTTACTTAGTAACATCTTCATATAAAAGCTAAATTGATTAATTAATATATATCTTTTAAAAGGAGAATAAAAAGGTTTCATAAACTCAATATAAATAAGCATACTATTAGCCATGACTTTCTTTAGAGTTATGACTGGATCTTCACCAATTAAGTAAAGAAAATAATCATAAAATTAGGCCTATTTGGGATGGCTTTTGGAGTAAAGAAGCTGCTTTTGGGCATGCTGGGGCCTGGGGGAACTCAAAGCATTTCTCTGCTTAGAAGGGCTTTCAGAGGAAACTGACCTACAAGATCTTCCTCAGGAAGCTCTTCTACAAAAAGCAGAAGCAAAATGCTCCCCTCCAAACAGGCCTTAAAATACCAGATTGACCCCCATCCCAACAACCCCACAAAAGAAAGGCTGGGAAAACAATAGATTTCAATCCCACATTTCTGAAGGTCATCACAAATTAGCAAGCAGTAGATCCACACCAGAAGTGAAGTAGACAGATGTTCTTGGTAAAAATTAGCTGCTAAAAGAGATTGCAACTGCATAAGTAATCTCATTCTTTGACATCATGAATGCTGAAAATGCAAAGCAAAAAAGGACTTAACTAGTTGATCTCTCTAGATAGTGCTTCAGAAGAACCAAATTTTTGAAGAACCCTAGCTTGTATCATACCTTATTCTTTCAAGTTTGTCTCTGCCCATGTAACAAGCTAAGCTCAAAAACCAATTTAACAAAACATCAAAAAATTGATTCCACTGTGTGTAAAGAATTTTAGGTGATGAACTTTAGGTAAATGACATATCGCATCAACAATTGAGAGCTAAGGTTGCCTAGTCCTTGGAAAGTTCTCTACACTTTCTTCACCCTATGACTTATAGGTAGAAAAAGAAATCTCCCATAAAGTTTCAAACAAAATGAAATGAAGTTGAATATGGCCAACAATGTCGGCAGAGACAATAGCTTGTAGACTCCCTATGTTGGTTTAACTACTAGAGTATACAGAGTGCACGCTCAATAACACAAACTCAAAAAGACACAAGCCAAAGCCAGATCCAGATCCAGACATGCTAGAACACTTGAGATAACAATTCTCCCTCCACATCATATATATGGAGGACAGAAGCAATAGGAATTTACAATAAAGCAAGCTGCAATAACATCATTTTAAATAAAATATCTTACAGGGTGGAAATTCAAAGAGTTGACTGAGTAAATATCATTGCCTTCTCTGTGGCATTTGAAAGTGAAGTTTTTACTTAGTTGTGCATCATCAATGTGATGTACACCAACTCTTCCTTCAATTGAACCAACCTACAAGAACATGAAACTATGATCACAAAATTCACTGCACCTGTAACAACCAACAATAATATAGATCCCAGATGAAACAATCATACGATTTCATGCGCTCCTTTTCTTCAATGCATTTAAGGGGTGTATGATTTTGATTTTGTGAGAGTTGGTTTCGTGAAAAGAGATCTTCTTGGAGAATGTATGGTTTAGTATGGGGAAATGTGAAAAATGATTTTTTTAAAGAATGTGTGGTTGAGAGTGAAAGTTGGAAAGGATTGATTCTCCAAGAACCCATTTCATACAAAGCCTTGGATATGTGAGATTATTATTACCATCATTTCTTGACATAAGTGAGAATAATAATAAGAAATCAGACAATTGGTTCTTCACAAATCAACGAGGCTGGTTGAAATTGTATTAAAACTTAAACCCTGGAATGCAACAGCATGAAGAGAAATAAAATAGCGCCAGAGAGATTAAGAGACAATCTTTTATCTTCACTTAACTCTTAAGACTAGCATAATGCACTGTCCGGCAGAATTTTCCTTTTACAAGTTCAAGAGATGCAAGTAGAAAGGATCAAAATCCATGTAAAACTCATGTATGAAGCACATAGTGAATTGGAACCCAGGCATGTTATCAGCAAGTTGCTTGCCATTTCTCTGCGTATATTTGATTCTCAGGGAAGTTTGCAAAAGAAGTACTCCCTCCGTCCGACTATGATAGGCAACCATAAATTAAGAAAACATATTAAATGTGGTTGGAATTGTAAAATTTATTTATATTCTTCCTATTTTATCCTTGTAATAAATGACACAAAAGTAGTGTGAAAACAATTAACTATTATCGGAAGATGGAATTTCTATTTTAATGTTTAATATTCCAACAATCTTAAATAGAGGCATTTTGGTGAACTGAGAAATAAATTATACTTTCAACAAGGAAACTGTACTATAATTTAGGACAGGCAAAATTAGAAAACAAGCCTGTCTTAGTGGGACGGACGGAGTAAATACAAACTTCATTCAATTTGACATCAAATATATTGATCGAAATTACTTAAAATGTCTACTTCCAGGTTTGTTCACTTATGCTCGACCAAAAACCAGAAAAATCTCAAAGTTGCATACAATTGAAAGTATCCCAGAAGTTCAATAGACTATCACTAATAAAGTCAGTACTTGCTGCCTCTGAACTTTTTCCAGCTATAACCAAGTAAGATGCCTTCTTTGCACCACAAATTTCTTAGAGCATCTCCAATGCTAAAGGTGCATCGGAGCATACGTGGCAAAAATTCAGACCCTGTCTTCTCTCCTGTGGCATATGGTCCATACAATAGACATACTTTCCCCTTTAAACTTCTCCAATGCATCCCATCGGTTGCTCCACCAAAACAAAAAGAAATAGTACACTGGAAATTGAAAATTAAACTAGGAGTCTTATCTTCCCCGATAGTGAAATTTCCGACGAGTACTCTTCCAGTCTCCTTCTCCTCCGAGAATGTCCTCAACCTTTCGACTCCAATTCTGACCAATACTCCGCCAGATCTCATAACTTTCCCAGTCCTATTAAAACCCACCTAACGGACTGTGTTACCCGCCCTTCTTTTTAGACTTTGATTTCAAATTACAATTCCAATAAAATCCAATACCACTACGGTTTTCCGGCTAAAACAAATTCTGTTCTTAGCAATTCCGATCTACATAAAAATGGTGGAAGCAAATAAAGATGGTTTGGGTGAAGAGAGAAGAAAAATGAAGATCTGATGAACCAGGAGGAATGGCGAGAAATAAAACCATAAAATTGTATGTATAGGTGTATGTAGAGAGAGAGAGAGAGAGAGAGAGAGAGAAGAACAAAGAAGATGGGTGAGGCGTGAGGAGGGAGGAGAGAGGAAAGAGACGTAAATACAATAAACAAATGATAAAATTGATGAATCAGGCCGTTCAACAGAAGGTCTGAAATTGGACTGTACAGGAGACTATTTGCCCAGTTTTGCTTGCCATCTCATCCGCCACAGACCTCCACCTCAGCAGCATTGGAGAGCAATTTCTTGTAAACAAAGTCCAAATCTGAGTTGGCTAGACTTTTTCCCACAACCGACTAGAGCATTGCAGATGACAGATAATTGGAATAAAATTGGCTTCCTTATGTAAATGAGAGGGTCCAAATCACTATTTAAGAATAAATTTACGAAAGGAAAGAAAGGAAGGAAAATCTAACTAGAGAGGAAAATAACAGGGAATACAAATCTTTCCTGATTTATTCTAATTCTAATTAATTTAATTGGAATGACATTCCAACTCAGATAAATAAACACCAAAAAAGATTGCAGATAATCCAGGTCATGGAGAGTCAAAGGGAACTTACTAAGAAACCTTGCTGATCTGGGAAAGCAGCTAAACACCTTGTCTGGTACTTCAAAGGTGAAACAACTCTCTTGAACTCAGTCTGTCATATCCCAAAAGTCATTAACCAAGGACTGGCGTGTGAATTTTAGAAAATGTTGTCATTCAAACTATTGAAGCACAGAGAATGTAGACACTAAGGGGTTGTTTGAACCTATTTATTTTTTCCATTTATAAATTCACCTATCATGATTTGACTGTTGATTTGACAACTACTCAACAATCACCACACATTTCAAACTTCAATTAAATCTACACCACTCATTTCCACTCATTATAAATTCCCTTTATAAATTGTAAAAATAAAGAGCTTCAAACAAGCTCTAAGAATAGAATGAACAGTATTCAATCATGTTCAAGGAGCAGCACATCCCCCAACTGCAATTATTGTCATGTTTTTGTAAAAAATGAGGATTGCTAGAAATATAATTTAAGGTTCAAGTGGTGATATTCTCATATTCAGCAGGTGAAAAAATTATTACAACACTGGCTTAATGCAGCAATTCATCAAAAACACATTCCCACGATCTATTGTGATGGTATCATGTTGTTATGGTAGTATAGTCCTACCTAACAACTTTTACTGTTACTGATCCGGTAAAACCCATATTACAGAAAATGTGGGAAAATGCAGTGTGTGATGAAAATATGGTCAAAAAGAAAAGATAACCATTTAGCAGGCAGAGATACAAACTCCAAAGACAATCATTGAGATGGCTTACTTATGTGACTAGGTCAATTAATATAAACAGAAGCTTCCTTAAAAATCAAAACAGATAAGGAAAGCATTTGAGTATATAAAACTGTAATGAGTTCTCTCTTGGACATTAGTCTGGACGCTTGCATCAACCCCACCTTTAGTCATGCTAATTTCCTCTCTAAAATGAGTTCAAGCAACACTGGAAAGATAATTTTGTGAGCCTCCAAAGATTTAAGGGGGGAAAAAAGGTTAGAAGTATGAATTCTATACTTCCACACAATCCATCTTGCAACTGCTATTGTTCTTTATCCCACTTTTCAGCGAGTTCCACCCTATATATTAAACATAACTGCTCTTACTAACAATTTTAAAAGAGATTTCTCCTCCATTGGTTTAGTTTCCAAAACTCTAATATTTCTCATGAAATAGAGATAGAAAAAAGTCAACAACCAATGCAACGAACAATTGCAATAGAGAGAAGATTAATGGCAAATTGTTGAGTAAGTAGTTATGGAATACCATGGTAGAATGGTTGTCCTTTTTCAAACAGAAACCATTTATATATAAATTCTATTGTATTTCCTCGATATTTCAGTTTCACTCTTCCATTTTTAGCTAGCTTCTACATGATATATTACTCTAAGGTGTATATTTTCAAGCCGGTAGTATTAATTAATCATTTGCAACAGATAAAATCTTTTACAAGTTTGGGAAACAATGAATGGTTTCAGCATTCCTTATAAAGAAAAAAAGCACACCTGAGGATTCTGCAAGTTGAAAACTATAAGATTTCTATCAGCAGTACCAACAACCATAAGAGGATGTCTAACTGTAAGTGCATAGCAGCGCTCAGGAAGTTGTTGGACATGTGCTGGGTTTGGTTGTCTCAAATCCCAATACCTAACAAAGAATAGCAACTAGTTACCAAATGAAATGTGCTCATATCAGTTGTGTGTAAGAAACGGGTTATAGATACAATTAATGAGAATGGTGCGTAATTGAACTGGGTCAAAGAGGATAGATGTCATATAGGAGGTGTTGATAACATATCATATTGGTGAAAGCTTACAGACCTAAATTGTAAAAGCCAAAACGAAAAAGGCAACTCAATAGATGTGTGAAACGAAATTTACTGAAAGCTGATGGTTGACTTAGTTCGATAATCAAATGCAAATTTATCATGGATAGTTCGATATCAAATGCAAATTTATCATGGATAATGGAAACTTTTGGTAAGCCACGAAATGTTGTGAAATACACGTAAAGCAGCTAGATAGAACTCCATATAATGAAGATAGAAAAGATGTAAATTACTAAGAGCTTGTTTGATCCTCTTTATTCTCCCAATTTATAAATTTACCTACCACTTATTTGACATTTGATTTGACAACTGCTCAATTACAACCACATATTCCGATCTCCCTTTTACATTTCCAATACACATTCTACCTCTCTCTTCATTATAAATTCCCCAAATAAAGAGCATCAAACAAGCTCTAAAATACACCCTTTGTCCCAAATATACGGCCCACTTTTCCCTTTTGGGTTGTCCCAAATATATGATCCTCTTTCCATATTAAAAAGTCTAATTTACACTACTTTACTAATCTACCCCTATTTAATATACTTACTTATAACTATCAATTTTGAATTATACACATTAAATAGGGACAAATTAGGAACCTGGAAAACAAAATGTGTCTTTTCTGTTATTAGCAAGTAGAAATGCATCTAATGTTCACAAGCAAAGCCCAAATTCAATTTCCAAGCCCATCCCATGAAACTGGAGATGAACAAATATAAATCAACCTATAGATAACTATGAGTCATGTAAAATGTAACTATGCTTTGAACAGTACGTGCTATGCAAACAAAGGTTAATAAGACAAAAACTACATATCATGCATATATAGGAAGCCAACTCAGCAATTTTATCAAAGAAGAGCAAATATACGAGTTTGAAACCACGGAAGTTGCATCTTCATGCCTATGGCTTCATAGAAATAAATAAATGATGCATTGTAGCTGGAATCCATCAGGATATATTTTCAGTGGTAGGAATTTTGTGGGGAAGTGCACTTGTGCTTGTTTTTCTTTGTGACGTGAAAACATCTTAAATTCTATTAACGTGTTTTTATTCAAGTGATGATATGTAAATATACATAAGTGCACCTGCCAACCGCCCACCCTAAAAATAAATAAATAAACACCGACGAACATGGTCATGTGTGAACCTCATTATAAGTAGAGTTGCCATCATGATCAAGCTCACCTTAGGGTCTTATCCCAACTGCCCGTGACTAACAGATTCATTTCTGGGATCCAAGCCATTTCTTTAATCGGAGCATCATGCATAGCCACCGTTACAGGTTGGCCACCAGACAACAATGGCCACATCTTAACTTGCTTGTCACATCCTCCTGAGAATATGGTTGTTCCATCATCCTTCCAAGCAGAGCATAACACCTTACAGAAATAAAAACAATAATTTTAGCAACTGGCATATGCAGATTCAACTATGTATAAACCAATTATCATTGCAAGGTTTGCAAAGGTTGATATTTTACCGGCTGCTCATGTGATATAGATGCTTTGGGCACAGTGCTGAGAGAAGTTCCAGTTTTCATTATCTCCCAACATCGCACCTGAGGAGAATTTTCCAAGAAATATACCGGAGAAGGTAAGTCAGCTGCTTACCAGCTAGACTAGCGTTTTAGCAAGGACCCCCCACCACAGCAAAAACCGTTACACAAAGACAAAAGCAACCCATATATTTAGCATACATATATAGTTAAAGTTTAAATTCACAATTTCTCCTATTTCACAGAAAATAAAACTAAGGCTATACGTGCGGGCAAATATTTGGGGCATTGGAACGGAAATTAGAGAACCTCTCCAATGAAATTTGAATTAATTCTCATAAATAAAATTTGAGGACTGAATACGCCATCACCAACGCAACCCAATATTACAAACAGGCACCACGGAAAATTTCTTCAACAAATAAACATTAATGCCAATTTTCCTTCGATTTTCCTTGGAGAAGAACAAAACAAAAGGCGCAGCTACATCGATTAAACAAGACTGAAAATCTCAATGATTGAACTCATTTAAAGCAAGAAAATCACCTGATTATCCCACGAAGTTGCAGCCAGAAAATTTGCCTTGGGACTGAAAGAAAGGCTCGACACTGAATCACTTGGAGGTTGGACCACCTTTTGCACACCGAAAAATTCAATCAATCATAAATAAACCCATTAAACTCAATGAACCCCCCGAATACGCACATCCACACACATTCAAAGTAAAGAGATTAAACAAAGTAAAAAATCAATTGAAATTACCTCAGAAGAACGGTTGGGATTAGTATTTCCTGCGGAAACGGAGCCAAAGGTCGACATTGAGGTGAGAAACCCTAGTCCTGGGGTGCTTATTCTAATTGAACAAGAATACTCAAAAACCTTGCAGAAGATTCAGAGAGGTTTAAGAACAGAAGAAAGAAATTTAGAGCAGAGGTTGGTTAGAGTAAGATTAATGTTAGGAAAAAAGGCAAGGGAAAAAGTTAAAGGGAAAAAATTATGGGAGAAAAAACTATTTTTAAATAATGTGTAGAAAAAAATTGGAGAAACATATTAAAAGATTTTGTTTATTTTTTAAAAATTTTTTTTACACATTATTTTGTCATTAATTTTTTGTCATACAATTTATATTCAATTTTTTACATAGTATAAAATTTTTTAGATTTTATTATATATTGTTTTAAGGAATAAAGTGGAGGGTAAAAAACTCAGCCCCAAAAGGATCCTCGTAAGGAGAGGGTTGACCCAGCCCATTTAACATGGTAGAGATTTGCGTTGGAGACTGATTTGGAATAGGATGACAGTGCCTGTAGTACACCCCCCTCTCACCACACTCCTAGCGCAAATTCTGAGCCAGCGTCATAGGGCTTGGTGAATACCAAACTGTTGCGTAGGCCCTAACTCTGCCCTAAAAGGATCCTCGTAAGGAGAGAGTTGACCCAGCCCATTTAACATGGCAGAGATTTGCGTTGGAGACTGATGTGAGATAGGATGGCAGTGCCCGTAGTACACGCCCCTCTCACCACGCTCCTACCATTGAGGGTGGTGTGAGCGGGGTTGTCTGCTGCATCCTGCCGCTGATGATGAGGAGGCCTTTGCGCAGTGCTCTTGACCGCGAGAGGTAGAGGTGACAGACGTGTCATAATGTTCGTTATACCATTGTGGTATTGAACAAAGACGGTGATGGACCAGAGGATTTCCAGTGGAATTCTGCTCTAACAAGGCCTTGACTGTCAAGTTCCTACTAGGTTGTCTTGCCTTAAAAGTTCAAATTCATGATGAGAAAAAGTAGCAGTACCTTTTAGTTCATAAAAGGCGTAATATGGTGGTAAGGCACTCAACCTTAAAAAGAAGGTCTGGTTGCAGTCATAGCAATCAATGCCTAACAGTAATTCTGTTCCACTGAGGGATGACCCAAGGTCCATGTATGGCCTGAGGGTCTACTGCATCATACACGTGTTAGATATTTCATATCCCATAACTCATGTTCGTCGTATGTTAGATAACCTTGATTAAAATAATTTACGACATCAACAAGTCCGGCTAGTGCTACATGTAAGTGAGGAGGATAGTGCACCAAAATACACTGTTCTCACTTATGAGCATCTCTATCAAAAGCAAATTCTGCTTTTAATATAGAAGTGACAATGTTAACTTTAGTTAACTCGTCATAGTATAAAAAATGATTCATCTTCTTTATACATGTAAAGAAAGTCCATAGACAATGTTCATAAAGGTTGTATTCTTTAGTATTCATGTGAATACAAGGCACATTAGAGGTTCCATTAGAGGAATTTGGTTTCACTGCGGAATTGGTGGTAGTGGGAATAAACCCAAGAGTCTCCTTTAAAAATTTTTTCATTTTTAAAAGATTAAGATCACAAACTCACAGATAAATTTGCAGATATAAGCAAGCACAGGTCAAGGAACGATTAAATAACTTAAAGCAGAATCATTCATTTACTAAAACTAATCATACTATACACAGATCCTTATACACATAACTATGGAACTGCCAAAGGGCATTGGGTACTTTTCATGGTGATTTTTCCTTTTTTCCCAATCCTTCGGTACTTTCGGTACTCCTCCACTTTTTCCCCAACATCAACATAGTTCAGAGGTGCAGCTCAGATTAAGGTATAGTACAATCATTCTTAGTTTGTAAAAATGATTAAGACTTAAGCGATTAAGTCATACTTTTTCGTTGTGTTGTTCCTTGATTACACTGTGACTTATCTGCTAGTCTATAATCTTAAAGTGTGAATTAGCCACGAATGGTTAAAAGACTTTGAAAGAGATAAATTGTAAGCTTTATTTCTTTGGAAAAGTGAGAGAAAAACTTCGTGCTTACAATGGTGTGAGATCAATCATTTTATAAGATGATTGATTGCCTAACTCCTAAGCTAAGACAGCTGTAAAAGTTAAATCATTAATTGTAGATATTGCGTACAAGCAAATCTGTCAATTATGGTTACACTTGTCAAAAACGAAAAAGAAAGATTCCTATTTTTTTCTAAAGTGAACAGTAAAAAATTGAAAAACTCGTCCGCACAATATTGTGAATAGTGCCGTACAGTAGCTTGAACAGTAACCTGCCCTTTTCCAAGCTGGAGTTGAAGAATGGGCACCGAAAGCTGGAGTTCCAGTCTGGAGACACCTAATTTGTGTCAGGTACATCTGAAGTGGGGTTGAAATGCTCGTCGTCTTATACTTTACCGGTAGAAGATGCCTTGGGTTCGGTTCCATATGGGTCAAGGGCTCCACCACTACTTCCAAAAGAATGAGCTTTGATAGCGGGGTGCGCTCTTGTTCTCCATCATTCTTCTATAGCCTTTTGCTGAGTTTTCTGCAATGTCGAATACTTTGAAGGGCTGAAAGAAGAATCTGGTCATGTAATCTATACAATAGACCTTGGTGAAATAGTCTTCAGTGATAAGCTACATGAATTGGTATTCAGGTTTCACAGGGTCCCAATACCAATCACAACCATAGACATTTGCATTTGCTTGTTTGATCTGGTCAAGCAAAGTAGATCTGGCTTTGGTGATACTAAGATCATGTATGATATCCCCAGTTTTGAGGAAAGTGGAATATATCTCTGGGTGTGACTGCTTCGTATAAATTCTGCAAATGCTTCTAGCAGGACAGAATTTACTCTCTCAAGTAGAAAGTGAAGCGTCAATCTCCACATATAACCCATTCCCATAATCAGACATTAGGAAATGAATCACATTTTGTAATGGAGGGTTGAATTTGATTTTAGGTTCTCTATCAGTCCAATGAAATGCTGATAAGAGTCCATAATCAATCAAAGTTGGAGGGTAAATCTTAACTCCTGAGAAATGTCTAATTTCAAAGTCATCAAGATTGATCTGTGTAGTCCTATATGCAAATGCAATTTGACATCTGCAAAAGGGTGTGGCCATAACTTGTCCAGAAAGAACTGTAATTTTGTCTTTACAGTCTGGATATAGTTTGTGGCATGATAAAAATCCATTAACATGATAACACCAAAAGATGTTAATCCAATTGCAATGAATTTTGTTAGTTCCAATTTGATTTAAGAAATCTTGGAGGGTGATAAAAACTTTTTCATGCTTTTGTTCTTCTAATTCAAAATAGTAGAACAATTCAGAAATAAAGTTTTGGTGAAACTTTTTCGTTCCAGAAGAGGTTGCAACATTGGCAAAAGACTTTGTTGTAATAGTACCTTTGCGGGTAAGTTGAACACTTGGTGATATAAAAAATGTTTCTTTTTCAAAAATCCTTTTCATTTCTTTTTCTGCATCAGAGAAAGAAATAAATCCTTTAAAGCTGGGCTTTCCACAAAATTTGGGAAAATCCTTGGTTGTATAATCGATTTCTTCCATGGTTGCATAAATTCCAAATTTTGGTCCGTTAAACAGAGCAAAACATGAAATGGTGTCACTAGGGTCGGTGGTACTATAACAGCTGGTAGACTTTCCAGTCTTGGAAGTGAAATAGTAGATCAAGGCATTTAGGATAAATAACTTTTTCTTACTATCTTCTAAGGAAGTTGGAAGTCTCCAAATATTGTCCAAAATACATTTCTGTTCTGAACTCAGGTTTGAACGTCTCTTCTCCTGAAAATTATTTCCATCATCAGGATAAACAGGAAGATACATGGTGCCAAATTGAATGGACTTAGGTGAAAAAGTGGGACTTTTGCCCTTTGCCTTTGGAGGCATAGTGTCAAAACCTGCTTTCCTACAATCATCTATAATCAAGACAGGAAATATCAGTCAGACAAAACTATTTTAATTTATCCAAATTATTTAAAATTCATGATAAATTATCAGCCATAGTGTTATTGGTTCCTTTGATATGTTCCCATTTGATCCTAAGACCACGGTTAAGAACATATTCTAGAAATTTTAACCATCTATTAGAAAGAAGTTTCTTTTCTGATTTGCGTTGGCTATATTTCACAATAGCTTCACAATCAGTTCTAATAGTGATCTTGATTTTAGAAATTATGAATAAGTCAAAAGCTTCTAGCACATAAATTATGGCTAAAAGTTCATAATCCAAAGAAGTGAGATAATCAGTTTCATGATATTTGTCAGATGCATATCTACAAACTAGTTCCTCTTTTGCTGGTGAGAACTCATTAGCTTTGGCTAACAAGACTCCTCCCCAACCTTCCTTTGATCCATCCGTCTCTACAACGAGATTGTCAGATTCCAAAAGGAGTTTCATAGGTTGAAGTGATGAAATTGCCTGTTTAATCTTTTTAACAAGCTTTTCATGCTCAAGGTTGAATTTAATCAATCCAGTAACACTAGTCTTATTCTAAAGAGGGCCAGTATACCTAGATAAATTCTTGATGTAAGGACGGGCATAATTTGTAGTCCCCAAGAATAATCTAAGCAAAGTGATATTTTGTAATCGATCAGGAAAAGCTAAAGCCTTCTTTGAAATGTGAGGCTGGAGCTTTATGGTTCCATTGTCGATTTCTGTTCCTAAAAATCCAATGTGTCTTTTAAACAACTCCATTTTATTTTTAGAAACAGCAAGTCCATGCTTTTCGAAAAGTGCAAAGATAGTGTGAAGGTGTGCAATGTGTTCTTTTTCAGTTTTAGAATAAACCAAAACATCATCAATGTACACACACAAAAGTTTTAAAAGGTGCAAAAATGTTATCCATTTTTCTTTAGAAAACAGAAGATGCATTTTTGAGTCTAAATGGTATAACCAGCCACTCAAAATGTCCTTCAGTGCAACTAAATGCAGTTCAAGGTATGGAATCAGGGTGCATTTTGACTTGCCAAAAGCCTGATTTCATATAAAACTTAGAAAACCAACTTCTTCCTTGGATACGTTGGATAAGACTATATTTGTCTGGAATAATATACCTATCTTCATGAGTGTTATCATTCAGACGTCGGTAGTCATAAACCATCCTAGATTGTCCTCTCCGCTTTTCAGCTTCTTTTTGGACAATGAAGGCAGGAGTGCGATGCTTAGACATAGAAGGTCTAATCACGCCCAACTCAAGTAGTTGAGTGATATGCATGTGGAACTCTTGTTGAGACCATGCATCACACTTGAATTGTGGTGAGGTAACTCTGATATCAGGGTTAATGATATCAAGTTTACACTCAATAAGGTTCTTATCCCAAAATTTGATAGGGTTTTCACCAATAATACCAGAAAATTCTAGTTTTTTTGTTATTTCCTCTATTCCAGGATTAGAAGTGAGAGTCTGAATAATCTTAGCATTTACCAAGATTAAATCCTCAGTACAAAGAGAGTGATAATCTAAAGAGTCAAGGGGGTCCCCTGAATCTTGTAGTATCAGTAGGAAATTTTGGATGGCATCATCCGGTGGAATTTCATCCAAAAAGGTTGCAGCTAAGGCATTGGTTCCATTCTGTTTACAGGATCCTTTTATGTCACAAGGACAGGATTCAAGAACAGAAGGAAGTGTCTTTGGTTCTTTGAGTATATCACCACGCTTCGAAGTCACATACTCTGATATAATTGGTGTCAACACAGACCATTTGCTAATCACAGCATAGTGTTTGATGACAACAAGTGAACCTTGCTGTGCATAAATAAAGTCAAGTCCAAGCATGATTTTAATATGCTTATGTCTTAGGGTAGTAACCCAAACTTGTGGTAAGTGAAATTCACAAGACCACTAGTGACAATTATCCTGAATGCTAAATTTGGCGTTATAAGCCACTTCATCATTCTAGATGGTTGTACCATCAAATTGGGTAACAATTTGAGGACGAGGTGTGATAACAATAGCATATCCAGGGACAAGGCTTTTGTCAACTGAAGTGGTAGAAGCACCAGTATCCAAAAGGGCAATTGCTTGTGTCTTATTTTCTTTAACATTTAAGATACATAAGATAAGCAAATCCTTTGGGATTGACTTATTGCAAATAAGTGGAATTTTATCCTGTAGGGCAATAAGACAATGTTCAGAGTTTATGGAATCCTGAACAGTGATACCTTTGGAGTATTCTCCAGGATTAGGAGGATCAAAGGAATAATCCATTTTGGATTTTCCTTTCTGTAAAGTGAAAATGAAGTTTTTAACTTCAGTCTAAAAAAGGTTGAATCTATTTTCAAGAAGTGGTAATCTTTGTTCTACCATATTCTGGGTCAGAATGTTGTGGGAGTAACAAACTATCATTTGGTGGTAAATCTATATCAAATAATAATTTGATACAAGTGGCACAAATTTTCAATAAACATTTCAAACATTTGAAACGTCTATTGAAGGCTTGATACCATTCGCAATTAAAACATTTCATGTTGTCACTGCCATACCTGTTTTTCCAATCATAAACACAATTGGTCAAATGAGTATCAAACGTTGGATTTGAAGAAGTACCTACACATCCTAATTGTGCAAATAAATCGTCTTCCATTTGAGTGACAAAATTTTCGGTGAAATAAGATTCGCAGTTGTATGCCGAGTACTTAGCAAGGAGTGCTGGTGTTGTTCATCTTCAGGAAAAAGCTGAACAGAAGAAAAATCAATTTCTTTAATTTCTTTATGTTCAAATCCTTCGATTGAACAGAGCTATAAATGTTTTCATCCTTAGAAACATCAGATTTAATTTCAAGGATATCATCATTTATGCTGTTAATCAAACAAGCTTCTCTACTATGGAGATTCTGCTTATTTAGACAAGTGGAACTAAAATGTCCAGGTTGCTTACAAGCAAAGCAAGTGAGAGTATCTCGGTATGTTCAATTTTTAGCAAATTTTCGAACATGCTTGTTAGGGTTTACATAAGGCTTCCTATTGCTTTATCTTCACAAATAGTAGCACTAGGTGGGAATTTTCCTAGAATTCTTAGACTGTTTGGGCTTTGATTTTCTAAGAAGTGCCTCATATTGTTGAGGAGTGTAGATTTCACTACAGAATCCCCTGTTATTCTTCTTAAGATCACGCTGTATCTTAATATAAGTACATCGTTTCTTAAGTTCTTCCAGAATAAACACAATCCTTGAACCAGTATTATCATATTCTGGTAAAATATTGTTCCAACCAGACTTGTTCCAAGCCTCAGAGATTTCTTTTCCTAAATCGACTGGTAACTTAGTGAACAATCTAGTGCTAAGCTCTGGAGTATAGTAATGTCCAGAAATAGCGGTTAGAGCAAAGAAGTCTTGGAGGAAAGGAATAATCTTAACCCAATTTCTGAGTTGCAATTGTTCGAAATCTCTCATGGCTTCTGATTGCCTATTGGTTAAACCAGTATTCACATCACCATTGGTGATGATCCTATGGATAAAATAGGTGAAATTATTGATGTTGTTGCCTTGGGCAACAAGACTAGCAACTTTGTCAGGAAACTTTGTCTTGTATGATTCCCAGATTGCTCTGGCAACATCACCAAGATAATTCTCATCAATTTAAACCATGAATTCCCCATAAGTTACATTGCTGTGAAAGGCTTGGTAGTCTCTATAGACTACTCCAGTCCATTGATCAAGATAGGTATTCCAAATCTAAGGATGTATTCCAGCAAGATTTAGAATTCCAGAGTTGAATTGAAAGTTAGGATCAGGTGGCTTTCTTTTGCCTGTGGTATGAAGATCCTTCCTTTCTTGGTCATAAAGGGTTACAAGTAATCTAGGTGGATGTCCCAGATTCTATGTCATAGTGTCAGGTTCGACTTTTGGCATGACTGTAGTCATTAAACCAAAATGATGAGTTTTAGAAGATATAGAAGACTGCTCCTGACAATGTTGCTAGTCTTGTTGCCCAAGGCAACAACATCAATAATTTCACCTATCTTATCCATAGGATCATCACTAATGGTGATGTGAATACTAGTTTAACCATTAGGCAATCAGAAGCCATGAGAGATTTGGAACAATTGCAACTCAAAAATTAGGTTAAGCTTATTCCTTTCCTCCATGACTTCTTTGCTCTAACCGCTATTTCTGGACATTACTATACTCCAGAGTAGCACTAGACTGTTTACTAACTTACCAGTCGATTTAGGAAAAGAAATCTCTGAGGCTTGGAACAATATTTTACCAGAATATGATAATACTGGTTCAAGGATTGTGTTTATTCTTGAAGAACTTAAGAAACGATGTACTTATATTAAGATACAGCGTGATTTTAAGAAGAATAACATGGGATTCTGTAGTGAAATCTACACTCCTCAACAATATAAGGCACCTCTTAGAAAATCAAAGCCCAAACAGGCTAAGAATTCTAGGAAAATTCCCACCAAGCGCTACTATTTGCGAAGATCAAGCAATAGGAAGCCTTATTTAATCCCTAACAAGCATGTTCGAAAATTTGATAAAAATTGAACATACCGAGATACTCTCACTTGCTTTGCTTGTAAGCAACCTGGACATTTTAGTTCTACTTGTCCAAATAAGTAGAATCTCTATAGTAGAGAAGCTTGTTTGATTAACAACAAAAATGATGACATCCTTGAAATCAAATATGATGTTTCTAAGATAGAATCTCTATAGTAGAGAAGCTTGTTTGATTAACAGCAAAAATGATGACATCCTTAAAATCAAGTATGATGTTTCTAAGGATGAAACCATTTATAGCATTTTTTCAATTGAAGGATTTTAGCATTTTTTCAATTGAAGGATTTGAACATGAAGAAATTCAAGAAATTGATTCTTCTTATGTTCATCTTTATCCAGAAGATGAACAACAGCGACCTTGCTAAGTACTCGGCATACAACTGCGAATCTTATTTCACCGACAATTTTGTCACTCAAATGGAAGACGATTTATTTACACAATTAGGATGTGTAGGCACTTCTTCAAATCCAACTTTTGATACTCGTTTGACCAATTGTGTTCATGATTGGAAAAAAAAGGTATGGCTGTGACAACATGAAATGTTGTAATTGCGAATGGTATCCGGCCTTCAATAGACGTTTCAAATGTTTGAAATGCTTATTGGAAATTTGTGCCACTTGTATCAAATTATTATTTGATATAAATTTACCACCAAAGGATACTTTGTTACTCCCACGATATTCTGGTCCTAACCAGAATATGGTAGAACGAAGATTATCACTTCTTGAAAATAGATTCAACCTTTTTGAAACTAAAGTTAAAAACTTCATTTTCACTCTTTAGAAAGGAAAATCCAAAATGGATTATCCCTCTGATCCTCCTGATCTTAAAGAATACTCCAAAGGTATCAATAGTCATGATCCTGGAGATTACTCCAAAGGTATCACTGTTCAGGATCTCAGAGCACTGTCTCATTGCCCTACAGGATAAAATTCCACTTATTTGCAATAAGTCAATCCCAAAGGATTTGCTTATCTTATGTATCTTAAATGTTAAACGACATAGGACAGAAGCAATTGCCCTTTTGGATACTGGTGCTTCTACCACTTTAGTTGACAAAAGCCTTGTCCCTAGACATGATATTATCATCACACCTCGCTCTCAAATTGTTACACAATTTGATGGTACAACCATCCAGAATGATAAAGTGGCTTATAACGCCAAAATTAGCATTCAGGATAATTGTCACCAGTGGTCTCGTGAATTTCACTTACCACAAGTTTGGGTTACTAACCTAAGACATAAGCATATTAAAATCATGCTTGGACTTGATTTTATTTATGCACAGCAAGGTTCACTTGTTGTCATCAAAGACTATGCTTTGATTAGCAAATGGTCTGTTTTGACACCAGTTATATCAGAGTATGTGACTACGGAGCGTGGTGATATACTCAATGAACCAAAGACACTTTCTTCTGTTCCTAAATCCTGTCCTTGTAACATAAAATGATCATGTAAACAGAATGGAACCAATGCCTTAGCTGCAACCTTTTTGGATGAAATTCCACCAGATGATGCCATCCAAAATTTCCTACCGATACTACAAGATTCAGGGGAGCCCCTTGACTCTTTAGATTATCACTCTCTTTGTACTGAGGATTTAATCTTGGTAAATAATGGTAAGATTATTCAAAGTCTCACTTCTAATCCTAGAATAGAGGAAATAACCAAGAAACTAGAATTTTCTGGTATTATTGGTGAAAACCCTATCAAATTTTGGGATAAGAACCTTATTGAGTGTAAACTTGATATCATTAACCCTGATATCAGAGTTACCTTACCAAAATTCAGGTATGATGCATGGTCTCAACAAGAGTTCCACATGCATATCACTCAACTACTTGAGTTGGGCGTTATTAGACCTTCTATGTGTAAGCATCGCACTCCTGCCTTTATTGTCCAAAAAGAAGCTGAAAAGGGGAGAGGACAATCTAGGATGATTTTTGACTACCGACGTCTGAATGATAACAATCGTGAAGATAGGTATATTATTCCAGACAAAGATGTCTTATCCAACGTATCCAAAGAAGAACTTGATTTTCTAAGTTTGATATGAAATAAGGCTTTTGGCAAGTCAAAATGCACCCTGATTCCATACCTTATACTGTATTTAGTTGCACTGAAGGACATTTTGAGTGGCTGGTCATGCCATTTGGGCTCAAAAATGCACCTTCTGTTTTTCAAAGAAAAATGGATAACATTTTTGCACCTTTTAAAACTTTTGTGTGTGTGTACATTGATGATGTTTTGGTTTTTTCTAAAACTGAAAAAGAACACATTGCACACCTTTTTCACTGTCTTTGCACTTTTTGAAAAGCATGGACTTGTTGTTTCTAAAAAGAAAATGGAGTTGTTTAAAAGACACATTGGATTTTTAGGAACAGAAATCGGAGATGGAACCATAAAGCTCCAACCTCACATTTCAAAGAAGGCTTTAGCTTTTCCTGATCGATTAGAAAATATCACTTTGCTTAGATCATTCTTGGGGACTGCAAATTATGCCTGTCCTTACATCAAGAATTTATCTAGGTATACTGGCCCTCTTTATAATAAGAGTAGTGCCACTGGATTGATTAAATTCAACCTTGAGGATGAAAAGCTTGTTAAAAAGATTAAGTAGGTAATTTCATCACTTCAACCTATGAAACTCCCTTTGGAATCTGACTATCTCGTTATAGAGACAAATGGATCAAAGGAAGGTTGGGGAGGAGTCTTGTTAGCCAAAGCTAATGAGTTCTCACCAGCAAAAGAGGAACTAGTTTGTAGATATATCTCTGGCAAATATCATGAAATTGATTATCTCACTTCTTTGGATTATGAACTTTTAGCCATAATTTATGTGCTAGAAGCTTTTGTTCATAATTTCTAAAACCAAGATCACTATTAGAACTGATTGTGAATCTATTGTGAAATATAGCCAACGCAAATCAGAAAAGAAACTTTTTTCTAATAGATGGTTAAAATTCCAAGAATATGTTCTTAACCGTGGTCTTAGAATCAAATGGGAACATATCAAAGGAACCAATAACACTATAGCTGATAATTTATCACGAATTTTAAATAATTTGGATAAATTAAAACAGTTTTGTCTGACTAATATTTCCTGTCTTGATTATGGATGATTGTAGGAAAGCAGGTTTTGACACTATGCCTCCAAAGGCAAAGGACAAAAGTCCCACTTTTTCACCTAAGTCCATTCAATTTGGCATCTCGTATCTTTCTGTTTATCCTGAAGATAGAAATAATTTTCAGGAGAAGAGACGTTCAAACCTGAGTTCAGAACAGAAATGTATTCTGGACAATATTTGGAGACTTCCAACATCATTAGAAGATAGTAAGAAAAATGTATTTATTTTAAATGCCTTTATCCACTATTTCACTTCTAAGACTGGAAAGTCTACCAGCGGTCATTGTACCACCGTCCTTAGTGACACCATTTCATGTTTTTGCTCGGTTTAATGAACCAAAATTTGGAATTTTTGCAACCATGGAAGAAATCGATTCCGCAACCAAGGATTTTCCCAAATTTTGTGGAAAACCCAACTTCAAAGGATTCATTTCTTTCTCTGATGCAGAAAAAGAAATGAAAAGGATTTTTGAAAAAGAAACCTTTTTATATCATCAAGTGTTCAACGTACCCCCAAAGGCACTATTACAACACAGTCTTTTGCCAATGTTGCAACCTCTTCTGGAACGAAAAAATTTCACCAAAACTTTATTCTTGAATTGTTCTACTATTTTGAATTAGAAGAACAAAAGCATGAAAAAGTTTTTATCACCCTTCAAGATTTTCTGAATCAAATTGGAACTAACCAAATTCATTGCAATTAGATTAACATCTTTTGGTGTTATCACGTTAATGGATTTTTATCATGCCACAAACTATATCCAGACTGTAAAGACAAAATTACAGTTCTTTCTGGACAAGATTACTTTGATTGATTATGGAGTCTTATTAGCATTTCATTTGACTGATAGAGAACCTAAAATCAAATTCAACCCTTCATTACAAAATGTGATTCATTTCCTAATGTCTGATTATGGGAATAGGTTATATGTGGAGATTGACGCTTCACTTCCTACTTAGGAGAGTAAATTCTGTCCTGCTAGAAGCATTTACAGAATTTATACGGAGCAGTCACACCCGGAGATATATTCCACTTTCCTCAAAACTGGGGATATCATGCATGATCTTAGTATCACAAAAGCCAGATCTACTTTGCTTGACTAGATCAAACAAGCAAATGTAAAGGTCTATGCTTGTTATTGGTATTGGGACCCTGTGAAACCTAAATACCAATTCATGCAGCTTATCACTGAAGACTATTTCACCAAGGTCTATTGTATTGATTACATGGCCAGATTTTTCTTTCAGCCCTTCAAAGTATTCGACATTGCAAAATACTCAGCGAAAGGTTATAGGAGAATGATGGAGAATAAGAGCGCACCCCAACTATCAAAGCTCACTTCTTTTGGAAGCAGTGGTGGAGCCCTTGATCCATATGGAACCGAATCTAAGGTATCTTCTACGAGCAAAGCAGAAGACGACGAGGATTTCAACCCCACTTCAGATGCACCTAACACAAATTAGGTGTATCCAGACTACTCCAGCTTTCGGTGCTCAATTTTCAAGAAGGAATAAAGCAACCGACAGCACTATCTCACCTTTTGACAAAGTTGCGCAAGAAAGACAAAGGAATCTTGCACAATGTTCAACCTTTTCACTGTTGGAAAAGGACAGGTTACTGTTCAAACTACTGTACGGCACTGTTCACGGTACTGTGCGGACGCGTTTTTCAACTTTTTACTGTTCACTTTAGAAAAAGTTAGGAATCTTTCTTTTTCTTTTTTGACAAATGTAACCATAATGGACAGATTTGCTTGTACGCAATAACTACCATTATTGCTTTAACTTTTACAGCTCTCTTAGCTTAGGAGTTAGGCAATCAATCCTCTTATAAAAGGATTGATCTTACACCATTGTAAGCACGAAGTTTTTCCCTCACTTTTCCAAAGAAATAAATCTTACAATTTATCTCTTTCAAAGTCTCTAGCAGATAAGCTGCGGTGTAATCAAGGAACAACACAACGACAAGGTATGACTTAATCGCTTAAGTCTTAATCATTTTTACAAACTAAGAATGAGTGTACTATACCTTAATCTGAGCTGCACCTTTGAACTAAATTGATGTTGGGGAAAAGGTGGAGGAGTACCGAAAGTACCGAAGGATTGGGAAAAAAGGGAAAGTCACCATGAAAAGTACCCAATGCCCTTTGGCAGTTCCATAGTTATGTGTACAAGGATCTGTGTATAGTATGATTAGTCTTAGTAAATAAATGATTCCGCTTTAAGTTATTTAATCGTTCCTTAGCCTACGCTTGCTTATATCTACAAATTTATCTATGAGTTTGCGATTGAGTTTGTGATCTTAATCTTTTAAAAATGAGAAAATTTTTAAAGAAGACTCTTGGGTTTATTCCCACTACCACCAATTCCGCAGTAAAACCAAATTCCTCTAATGGAACCTCTGATGTGCCTTGTATTCACATGAATACTAAGGAATACAACCTTTATGAACATTGTCTATGGACTTTGTTTACCTGTATAAAGAAGATGAATCATTCTTTATACTATGACGAGTTAGCGAAAGTTAACATTGTCACTTCTATATTAAAGCAGAATTTGCTTTTGATAGAGATGCTCATAAGTGGGAACAGTGTATTATGGTGCACTATTCTCCTCACTTACATGTAGCACCAGCCGGACTTGTTGATGCCGAAGATTATTTTAATCAAGGTTATCTAACATACGGCGAACCTGAGTTATGGGATATGAAATCTCTAACACAGGTGTATGATGCAGTAGACCCTCAGGCCATACATGGACCTTGTGTCATCCCTCAATGGAATAGAATTACTACTAGGTATTGCTATGACTGCAACCAGACCTTCTTTTTAAGGTTGAGTGTTTTACCACCATATTACGCCTTTTATGAACTAAAAGGTACTGCCACTTTTTCTCATCATGAATTTGAACCTTTAAGGCAAGAAAACCTGGCAGGAACTTGGCACTCAAGGCCTTGTTTCAGACCAATTCTCTGTTCGATGGAGCAGGATTACACAGGAAATCCTCTGGTCCATCACCGTCTTTGTTCAATACCACAATGGTATAACGAACATCATGACACGTCTGTCACCTCTACCTCTCGAGGTCATGAGCACTGCGCAAAGGCCTCCTTATCTGCTCACCCTCATCGGCAAGATGCAACAGACAACCCCACTCACACCCCTGTATTGGAAGTTCAGCGTTGCAGCTTAGATTAAGGTATAGTACACTCATTCTTAGTTTGTAAAAATGATTAAGACTTAAGCAATCAACATTGTGCAAGATTCCTTCGTCTTTCTTGCGCAACTTTGTCAAAAGGTGAGATAGTGCCGTCGGCTGCTTTATTCCTTGTTGAAAATTGAGCACCAAAAACTGGAGTTCCAGTCTGGATACACCTAATTTGTGTCAGGTGCATCTGAAGTGGGGTTGAAATCCTCGTCGTCTTCTGCTTTGCTGGTAGAAGATGCCTTGGATTTGGTTCCATATGGGTCAAGGGCTCCACCACTGCTTCCAAAAGAAGTGAGCTTTGATAGCTGGGGTGCGCTCTTGTTCTCCATCATTCTCCTATAACCTTTTGCTGAGTATTCTGCAATGTCGAATACTTTGAAGGGCTGAAAGAAGAATCTGGCCATGTAATCAATACAATAGACCTTGGTGAAACAGTCTTCAGTGATAAGCTGCATGAATTGGTATTCAGGTTTCACAGGGTCCCAATACCAATCACAACCATAGACCTTTGCATTTGCTTGTTTGACCTGGTCAAGCAAAGCAGATTTGGCTTTGGTGATACTAAGATCATGTATGATATCCCCAGTTTTGAGAAAAGTGGAATATATATTTGGGTGTGACTGCTCCGTATAAATTCTGCAAATGCTTCTAACAGGACAGAATTTACTCCCCTAAGTAGAAAGTGAAGCGTCAATCTCCACAAATAACCCATTCTCATAGTCAGACATTAGGAAATGAATCACATTTTGTAATGGAGGGTTGAATTTGATTTTGGGTTCTCTATCAGTCAAATGAAATGCTGATAAGACTCCATAATCAATCAAAGTTTGATGGTAAATCTTAACTCCTGAGAAATGTCTAATTTCAAAGTCATCAAGATTGACCTGTGCAGTCCTATATGCAAATGCAATTTGACATCTGCAAAAGGGTGTGGCCATAACTTTTCCAAAAAGAATTGTAATTTTGTCTTTACAGTCTGGATATAGTTTGTGGCATGATAAAAATCCATTAACGTGATAACACCAAAAGAAGTTAATCCAATTGCAATGAATTTTGTTAGTTCCAATTTGATTCAGAAAATCTTGGAGGGTGATAAAAACTTTTTCATGCTTTTGTTCTTCAAATTCAAAATAGTAGAACAACTCAGGAATAAAGTTTTGGTAAAACTTTTTCGTTTTAGAAGAGGTTGTAACATTGGGAAAAGATTGTGTTGTAATAGTACCTTTGGGGGTATGTTGAACACTTGGTGATATAAAAAATGTTTCTTTTTCAAAAATCCTTTTAATTTCTTTTTTTTTTTTTTGCATAAGAGAAAGAAATAAATCCTTTGAAGTTGGGTTTTCCACAAAATTTGGGAAAATCCTTGGTTGCATCATAGACTTCATCCATTGTTGCATAAATTCCAAAATTTGGTTCGTTAAACAAAGCAAAACATGAAATGGTGTCACTAGGGACGGTGGTACTATGACCGCTGGTAGACTTTCTAGTCTTAGAAGTGAAATAGTGGATCAAGGCATTTAAAATAAATACCTTTTTCTTACTATCTTCTAAGGATGTTGGAAGTCTCCAAATATTGTCCAGAATACATTTCTGTTCTGAACTCAGGTTTGAACGTATCTTTTCCTGAAAATTATTTCCATCATCAAGATAAATAGGAAGATATGTGGTGTCAAATTGAATGGACTTAGGTGAAAAAGTGGGACTTTTGCCCTTTGCCTTTGGAGGCATAGTGTCAAAACTTGCTTTCCTGCAATCATCCATAATCAAGACATGAAATATCAGTCAGACAAAACTGTTTTAATTTATCCAAATTATTTAAAATTCATGATAAATTATCAGCCATAATGTTATTGGTTCCTTTGATATGTTCCCATTTGATCATAAGACCACGGTTAAGAATATATTCTTGGAATTTTAACCATCTATTAGAAAGAAGTTTCTTTTCTGATTTGCGTTGACTATATTTCACAATAGCTTCACAAACAGTTGTAATAGTGATCTTGGTTTTAGAAATTATGAACTAAGCAAGAGCTTCTAGCACATAAATTATGGCTAAAAGTTTATAATCCAAAGAAGTGAGATAACCAGTTTTATGATATTTGCCAGAGACATATCTACAAACTAGTTCCTCTTTTGCTGGTGAGAACTCATTAGCTTTGGCTAACAAGACTCCTCCCCAACCTTCCTTTGATTCGTCCGCCTCTACAATTTTGTACAACCCTTCCCCTATATTCCCCTTGTATTAAAAAACTTTAAAAAAAAATATTTCACTTATTATTCTTAATGGTGTGCAAAAAAATCGGGACCGGTTGAACCGACTCAAAACCGGACCGAACGGGCCGGTCCGGTCCGGGCTTTGTGGCCAAAATGACCATTCCAGTCCGGTCCTAGGTTTTCTTTTGAAAATCCGGAAACCCGGTCAAAGACCGGTTGACCTTTTTTCTTTTTTTCTTTTTTTTAATATATAAATTGAAACCCAGTTTTCACTTTTCATAATACTCAAGAGGTAAGAATCAAAACTATTTCCTTTACATAGTCACTTGTACAAAGGTCCATCTTATTTATAAGCCCTAATTATTTTACCTTTTTACAAAACTTTCAATGTGGGACAATCATTTAATTTAAAACTAAATATAAAGGACCAAGACAATTAATAATTTGTCTCAAAGTCCACAAAATTTCCTTTACATAGTTACTTGCTCAAATGTCCATCTTATTTATAAGTTCTAATCATATTACTTTTTTACAAAATTTTCTATGTGGGACAGTTAAAAAGTTAAAGCAATACCACTAAATTTCTTTTTCAAGTTAGAATTTTTTGACCAATAAACTTCTTTAAAAATCATCATTATTTTATTATTTTTTAAGCAATAGCCAAGAACAATTGTGTTAATATATAATGTTACTAGAATTTGTAATATTGTAAGAATTTTGTTAAAGAAAATTGTTCAGATTTATAATTTGTTTGTTGACTCTATTTAACTTATATGCTATTATTATATAAAATATATCTATTTATATATACACGTGGAGAATTGTGCTTATATATCTTCAAATTTATTTAAGTGGTTTTCTTATTAGTAAAAAGTGTAGAATGAATTTTCTTACTCTTATTTTAAGTGGTAAGTGTTATTTATTTTTGACAATTACATCATTTTTATAATATTTAATCCCCATAAATATATAATAAAGTTGGAATCATCCATCTTTTGCCTTTTTAAAATATCAAAATTGTATCGTAAAATTGTTAAAATTATAAAGTATATATAATATTTATGATTTTTATATTTATTTTCCAATTTATGATACATATTTCAAATATTTAATAATTTTAGATTTGTTAAAATAAAAAAATAAGAAATACAAGTAAGTCTAGTACTCCTATCTTACGGAGGCATGTTAATATTTTTGTTGCACATAAAACCCTTCTATTTTTTGTTCTAAACTTTGCTTATATGTGTTTTTACATTACTAAGTCTATAAAAATTTTTTTTACAAGCCCGGAAAAGCCTGAAAAAAACCGAATTCATTACTCGAGTCTGAACCGGGACCGAAACCGTTTGGGCTTGCCATTTTTGGGACCGGGACCGGGACCGAGACTGAGACTGAGACCGAACCGAAGATGTTTGGTCCGGTCTTGGTCCTTTAAAAACCCGGGACCGAAACACGTTTGCACAACCCTAATTATTATCATGTTCCGTCCCTGTTAACCGTTTCCATCTCCGATCAAAAATCAACTTGCTAATTATATTCCTACCACAAAATATATTATGTGCACCACATTTTAATTGCACGAAGAAGTCTATAACTTTGTTCATGACTACAATTATGTCCTCAAATTTTTTTTACCATTCTCTGTAAGTAATTTTAAATATTAACTTACTGGTTAAGTAAATAATTGTTTATATCTAAACTATGATAGTGTTATGAAATAAAAAGTGAAATTCATGCTTCTTAAGGATAAATAAATAATTTGAAGTCTAAATAAAGAAAATGTTTAGATAAGAAAATTTATATAGACAAAATTTACAATTAGTAGAAGATTAACGATAAAAATTAAAGGGAAAAAAGTTAAGGATGCACTCACAATAAAAAGTATATAATGAGGACCTCTAAAATAATTCTGATGTGGTGTACTGAATAATTGTGATGTGAATAAAATTAGCCAAACTGATTTCCATCTCTTTTGGGCGTTTATTATAAGAATTTATTATGCCTATCGATAGACTAGTTATTGTGCATATATGTACATGCGGCATTCATCTAAATGGGTTTTAAGGGTTGAGGTGGAGGTGGATGTTGTCTGACACAGGTATACATAACAACCAACTTATCAGTAGGCATAATAATATTTTTGTTGTTTATTAATCTAATAATTATAGAGAGACATTTTTATCTAATATGAATGAATGACATGCTTTGTTGACCATCATATATTAATTGTTTGTGAGCCATAAAATCCGCTACTTGAATATACATAACCAATCTAAAATAGCCAATTAAGACATGCCACTTATTCATGTAAGATAGACCAATTTATTATTAATGTCTTATTAGAACACATTAGCGCTAGCGCTCTCTCTCTCTCTCTCTCTCTCTCTCTCACACACTCTCTATATATATATATATATATATATAGACACACACACATATACATCTCTTAATAATGTCTATATATATATACACCTATATATATATATATATACACACACACACACACGCACACATATATAG
>CAVNYN010273523.1:0-29445 GCA_963692815.1 Nyctanthes arbor-tristis
CTCACATTTCAGGTGTAATCACTGTGGAGTAGCATTGGAATGTTCTTGGACCAGATTTATTGTGTTGATCTACGGCGTCTCCCAAAGAAGAGAACTTTAAATCTCGCTAACTGTTGAATTTTAACAATTCTGAATTTCGGAAGGGATGCCCTCTTTCACAAGTCCCCTTAACCCCTATTTTTGCAACTATGGAATTAAGCAATTCAGGTGTAGGTTTGTTTTAATTGTATCTTGGGGTATTTTGTTATCATTTCTTCGTGAGGTTTCAATAGATATCCAATTATTTGGGGTCCTTGGTAGAATATGAATACGACATTGTCAATAATAATATAGAACTTGTTAGCATTCTATAGTCTATTTATATTTTCGTACTGGGTTTCGTCAAATCAACTACATTTACCCATTTCATGGTACTTAATATTGATATGCTGTAAAATTTTTTAGTTCTCATGCAAAACAGAAATAGAATGGCAATCCGATCTAAGTAGTTTTTCTATAAAAATCAAGCTATCTTAACATTATGGAGATTTTAGTTGTAAAAATTACCTTTTACTAGAGTGGTTTTCATAGAAAAATTTGGGTTTTGAAATCTGTTTTGGAACAACTTTACCTTCTATGTTGAGTGTAAGCCAATTAATAAAATTTGCTTTGGAACAGTGGGAAAAAATAGCGAAGTTCATAATTAACAGATCTCGTAAAGGAAATGATTTGTTGATACAATACTTGATCTCTAGGATCTACTCAAATGTTCAAATGTTGACATTAGTATTTGAGTTGATGTGACGCTGCCACGCTTTCTAATGTATCGTGTTTGTTGGAAGGGGACGAATCGTTCTTAATGTGGAAGAGA
The DNA here is from genome assembly GCA_963692815.1 of Nyctanthes arbor-tristis. Lineage (NCBI taxonomy): Eukaryota > Viridiplantae > Streptophyta > Magnoliopsida > Lamiales > Oleaceae > Nyctanthes > Nyctanthes arbor-tristis. Next base: position 851 of record CAVNYN010273523.1, read on the forward strand.
TTATAGGTTGTTGCTCCACTTCTAATATGCTTTGATTTTCTTATACTTTATGCTAATAGAGTTTACATAAAACTTTGAAAGATTTTAAGAGAAATGACTTGGGAAATAAAAGCAGTTTATGACCCTTTTCGTAATAACACCAAATAAGTAAAGTAATAACGGTACTATTTATTTATCTGAATTAGAGAATGATCATTATAGAAAAATAATAAATAGCAATATACTTGAGCATGACTTTTATCCTCTCCTGTATTATTCACGAAATATAGTTACTTTCACTTGTAATTGGATTAATGGTTTTCGTTTACATTTTGATTGTCAATAAAGAACAAAATTTAACAAGGATGACGTGGCACCAGTAGGGCCTTTTCTGTTCCTATGTGTCATTGGGTGGAAGCAAGGAATCGAACCGTAAACCCGGTCTTTCCAGTAGGGTCTTTGGATAACATTTATGGTATCTAAATGACTGTGTGACAACACACCATTGGGTGTGTTGCGGGGCCCATCCCCCAATACACTCAATGGTGTATTAATGCACAGTCTTTTGAACACCATAATATGGTATCTAAATGACACTATAAAATGTACCAACCAAACCCCCCCCCTTCTCCTCGGAATCAGTTCTTTGAAACTTCACCGGCGAAAATACTCACTACTTGCACTTTGTACGTGCCTTTTTGGGCTTTGACTTTTGATTTGATTGGTTGATGATGCATTGTTTAATTTGAATTTTTGTAAATTTTTTTTTCTTTAAACATTCTGCTAATTTCCTGGGCGCTCTCTTGGCGCTCTAAAGAAGTTGAAAATTACTCGAAAACTTATCTGAAAAGAAATAAGGAAAAGTGCATTGCCGGCTTAAACCACATCAATGGTGGATTGGAAGATTGTGCTAAGCTAATATTAGATATATAATGCTTTCTCCTTAGTCATTGCCGTATATATTAATTTTTCATTTTGTTACTCTCTGCAACTTTTTTCTATATAGATCTGTACCAATCAATGGCGCGCTGCAATCCACCTGAGTTGATAGGAAAAAGCAAAGAACTTGCATGTAACACTAGGCGAAGTGGAGCTAAACCAGGTGAGGCTTGTAGGTATTTCCTTTGCAAATGTACAGAAAACCTCATATTTTAATATGACCACAAGAGAATCTTGTAAGTGAATCGGTGGCAGTAACATGGTCCCTGAATACTGTCTGATGAATGGTGCTGTTTCCACCAAATGTACAACAAACCTCAGATTAGGGATGGCAACATGCCCAACCCAATCTGAGCCCTGACCCGCGAAGAATCAGGTCGGCCACATTTAACGACCCCTCTGACCACGACCCGCTAAGCTGCGGGGCAAAATTTTTTGCCCTATTCAGATCAAATTGCCATCCCTATCGGATTCATATGAATTCCATGCTAAAAACAGATGATGCTAATGCTGGTTAGCCAGTGATCATACAGGGGAGAGAAGCTAAGTCTCGTAACAGAAGCAGGTTTCAGATAACTGCAAATATTCTTGATGTAACATTTTGCCGTTCTATGTTGCAGAATGTTGAGAATTTTGAAGTTAAAGTAACAATGATGTCTAGGCCAATCCTATTCAGTTTATATATCTGGGAAATGTTGATGGAAGCTTTCTGACACTTGAAATTGGAGTTAATTCAGAACTAAGGTCCAATAGTGATTTCAATACTCAAAGTTTTCCAAATGAGTAATGCTATATAGCACCACTGGTGCTTAACACCAGTATATGTGGTATTAAATGATAAATTAAATCAAGTGAATTACATGCGCATGTCTTAATTCCACTTATATCATTTACTGTTACAAATGTTGCCAACTAGACTAGTGCTTAACACCATTGGCTCTATTTAGCATTATTCTTTCCAAATAAACTGGTGGAAGCTCCTCCTTTCCAAAATGATATTGTATTCAAGAAACTAAACAAAGAACCTCACGTCTTCCTTCATTGTCTGGTAAAACTGTGAGTGGCAAAACTGATACTCATGGATATTCAAGTTTGGCACCCAATTTAAGCTGCCTGAAGTTAATCTATAATGAAGCTGGAAATACTACGGCTCCCAGTGCCCAGCTAAATACAACACCATCAGCAGATGTATGCAAGGAACTTCTTTTTACTAACTTCAATATATATTCAGATGTTCAAGGATATCTGGTCATATTTGCGTCGCCTTGCAGCAGCAGTTTCAATAGTTATCCTGAATGTACTACAGTTCCGGCACTGACATTGGAATCATGTAAGTATAGATTGTTTGCTAGCCAACTGATCTCTAAGCAGCAACAGAAGTAATTAAAACGAAGTTAGTCTCATTGGATACTTCCATGACTTCCCAGTTGCTAAGATAGCAAGAGAGCTCCTTCAAGCATGCTCAATTGGGTGAGTCAAGAAATTCACTGTTTTTCACATCTTACATTATTTTTGAAAATGAGGTTGAGGTATTTATGTTTATAAGTTGTAATGCAGTAAACTCACTTTTTCAGTTTTGCCTCCTCTGGTATATTTGTAATGCTGGTAGGTTCTCAGCTGGGATTGTAGTTTCCTCACTTTCAGAGAAAGCTTATTGACATGTTGAACTCTTTTATAGTACAATTAAGTGATTTGTTTCTGCCATTTTGCTCTTTTACTACATGATCCTTAGGCACCTATATATTGACACCGTTTCTGCATTGTGTAAAATAAGCTGGTAGACATATTTTCTAGTACACATATTTTCTAGTATCACTTCCAACAACGTACTTTTGCTGTGGGTTTTGTGTCTACTGCTTTAACTAGCTGGAGGCTTACTATAGATCTTATTCCAAATCAAACTATCAACCTGTAACTTATACCCATAAAGAGTAACTGATCTCAAGTCAGGGACAAAGGGCACTCAAAATACAGAGAAAGGTTTTGGCATGTCAATAAGATACTTACCTCTGGTGTAAGCTAAGTTCATGTCAAGTCTTTCACACTAATAACTTGTCTTAACTCTTTTTCTTACAAATGTGAGCTAAGGGGGTTTCAGCTTGTATTAAAGCCTGTGCCTTAGACGTAGATTTCATATCATAAATATGAATGTTAATACACTAAGTCATTAACTGAGTTTAAATTGTTATCACTTGCAGAAAACTAGGTCCCCCCCCCCCAACAAAACGAATGGTGTTTTCGTGAAAATTATGTTTGGCATCGTGGCCATGTAATCTTTTTGCTCATCTTCTGACACAGGCTAAATTATTTGATCAACAAAGATTGCTCTTCCATTGCTGTAATGTATTGAAACATGAAACTTTTGATGACTAAGAGAACATACTGCATTGTTGAGTATAATTTGAAGTTTACAGCTGGATCCTGAGCCTGAGCAAATGGAAAAATGGGTTGAAAATATAGATAGGTGACATGTACATGAGTTAAATGGAAAAATGGGTTGAAAATATAGATGGGTGACATGTATATGAGTTTCATTTAAATTTGATACAATCATATTTTTTCTTTTTCTGCCTCGATATAGGATTCCCACTTGGGCTAGAGTACCTTTTTTGTCCACGTATTACCTATGTTTTCCTTTTTTTTAGGTTTTAGTCATGTCCGTCATTTTTTCTTTCGGCATAACCATATCAAAAGTCAGTTTAGCTTTCAGTGTCATTCAGAAATGCTTAAATTTTTCCTGCGAGATTACTTTATCTCTAACCTTATCCAGTTAGAGTTCAACCAGTTGGTAACGACATCTACAATTATGGCAATCCATATTTATGCTTGGTAAATGCCATTATTATTACTCAAAGTAGGTTCTCTATTAGTGAATTTAGCTCCTCAATCTAAGACACACACACAAAAAAAAAAAGGAAAAATGGCCAGAGAAGTAGCTTGGTTTTGTTTACTGGTCCCAATAAACTAACATGGTGGGGCAATTCTGAAATAATGATGATAAATATGAAAATGTCAATAGGTAGGCAAACTGTGGGATTGAATTTTGATGGAGAATTGAAGTACTTTGATTGGCTGGTACTGGTATTTTCCGTGCTTCGTCGAACTGGGAATTTCTCTCACTAATCAAGAATATGACTAAAATGGATTATATTGAGGCTGTCTTTTGTGGAACTATTACCGAATACCTGCGCTCTAATTTCAGCAAAATTAAATTTTCGGGAAACACATGGAGCTGTTTTAATTTCAAATATATGTATGTATCAGACTAAAGTTTATGAATTCTTGATTCAGCTTAAACCAAAATTCTTCTTTTCTGGCAATAAGAAGTTATATGCAACTCTGTCATGTGCATGGTACATAATCTTCCTGTTAGTGGAGTAATTGTCCAGGAGTTAAGGAGTAATTAAAGCATTGGAATGTAATGAGAATGATTTGGGGTAATAAAATCAATGTTGGATGTGTAACTCTTTTGCGGGGCTTTTTCCACATAGCTATCATCTTTTCCTAATGTTAGTTGTTCTCAACCTTTGGGAATAGCATGTCTTATGAGAGAATTGTGTTTCTGCTTTCAGAGAATTGCACATTCCAATCTGTTGGCTGTGGTCACTTCCTAAGAGGCCAAGGATTGAACATGATTCTTCTCATGCTTGGGCTGACGAATCTGAAGGTTTGTCTTCTGCAATAAGCAAGAGCATGCTACAAGTAGATGCTTCATGAATCATATATTGCAGGAATTCCTCCACGGTCAAAATTTCCTTTTTTGAAAAGCCAACCATATCTAGGACAATGGTCTTGTTCCACGAAAGTTACATGCTCCCATGCATGAGATGTAAAGTATTTTAGCGTCTATCAGATGTTGTGACGTGGAATTTAAGGTGGGTCAGTGTTTTGATAAACATAACCAAATAGAAGTAGTAAAAAAAACAAATTTAGAAGCAGAAAAGGGTTTAGTGCCATAGAAGTAGTAAAAACAACAATTTAGAACCAGAAAAGGGTTTAGTGCCTTGGCTAGGTTTCGGGCAACTTCAATGTCTATTTGGTTAAATTTTCGGGTGATCTGCAACAAGCACAACATGATTATCCCCAAAAGGCCGTTGAACCTTCATTGGCTATTGATATATACAATTCAATACTGTTTCCGCCGTCCCTTGTGCTTCTTCTTGCTCCTACGTTTGCTGCAGTTGCCATAACATATGAGATTACTTTTCTAGGGCTTCCCACTATGGTTAAACCTCGAAGACTCACAAATCCTACAGGTATCAGGAAAGGAAGTCCGAAGTGATGTCAGATTTTCTGTCGTTTCTTACCTTTCTAGAAGGATTTTCCTCCGTGTAATTTCCAGGTGAAAATCAGCATGGTGTGCCTGCTCAACTTCCAGAGGATTTACCTGGAGCTCATTATGCATCTATTTTTCACTTACATTTCAGTGATTTCTAGGTACAATTTCCCGCAATGATGATTGTAAGTTTTCCTTATTTACAGATCAGGCTATTCCTATTCTAAAGTTTGACATTCAATCTCAGCCTTCCAGTGTTCATCAACCATCTCCTAACAGGAGCAGATGAAAATTCTTCTCCTTCAAATCAGCATATGAGGATGAAATCTCAACCTGGTGTACATCCTTCAGTACACCAACAATGGTGTAGCTTTCCTGTCCCTGCTGCGGCCCAACCTCCCCACTTCAGCTCGTCCACCCATCCCTGCTTCTCCGCCTAATATAACATGTTCATTTACCATCACTTTCTCTATGTTTCAGTGTAATTCGTGTCATTTGGATCTTTTGTATGTCAAAAGCATGATCTACATTGTGTATCAATCGTTACATGCCGACTTTTAGCGTATTAGCTTTGTATGATATGCATGTGAGCCTATAGCCTTGATTTATCTGTATCCTTATTCAGCCACCTTTAGCATCTGTATATGGGATTTAGACAAGTGAGGTGCCGAAGTGATTAACACGGTGCTGTACTTGACTATCTAGCAAGTCAAGCCATCTTCATTTTGACCTTCTTTGTCTTACTCTGCTACTTGTAGAGCATAACATTGGCTCATCAGTATTAATAACTTCGAATTTTACTCGTTTGCAGGTTTTGATGAACCTCTGCAGCTGCTCCAACAGAAGTTCTTTTTATGCAAAAGGAATCTCTCATTCACAGCAGAATGTAAACCTGCTTCTCTTCGAGCTCTGGCGGTTCGTTCTTGTGCCCTGACGATTGCTTGCAGACAATCACTCCTCCAGACCAGTCGAAACTCGAAACATCATCTGTGTATTCCTTGCGCGATTGTTGAGCTGTAAAACACTACTTCCAGAAAACCAAATGCGTTATCACACGTGGAATGTGAAATTTAGAGACAGGAAATGAGTTAGGTATCTGTATATAGATAAGCTCTCCAAGTGAGAATAGGTATAGTGTCAAGAAGCACTTCAATACCACCATGTTTGTCAGCACTATAAATTTTACTCTATCATCATATTTGTATAAATAAATATGGGAATCCCAATATATTTTTTTGTTACAGAATTGAAAATTTTCTTCTATCATCATCTAATTCATGTAACTTTGCTGTCCATGTTATGCTTTTCTTTTGTAGCAAGGGTATGCTGTGACTTGCGATATGGAGAAAACAAAACTTTATATTCTTATCAATGTATTAAAGAAAAAGAAACTAAAATGTTCTTAGTTCTTATTGCATCATCGGGTGTTGCTGTACAATGACATCTTTTGTCACAGTGCACAATTGTTCAGCCCGAACCCACAAAAGAGGAGTCTCTTTTAACCTTTGTTTGTTACTTGCTACAAAATCATGATTCTAGATTTGTCATTAGGAACTATTACTAGTTGGTCTTTATGAAATAAATAAAAGCAACATATAAGCACTCAAGACAACTCGTATGCATTTTTTTCTACACATATTTCAATTCATTGCAAATGTTGTTTTTCCCTAAAGAGCAAATAACTCAAAAAAAAGACTAGCGACCTGTTTTTCGTTGGATCTTTTCATCACTGTTCTCTAAAATAAATACCTTATTATCCCTTTTTTCTTTTCCTTTTCTTTTGTGAAACATTTTTTCCCCTTTTAATAGGGCTTAATTCATTACTATCTAATTCTAATCTATCGAATGTAGAATATAAGTTGAAAATGTACAAAATGAAGAAAGAATTAGTCACACGTCATGGATTGTAGACTCACGATAGTTATTCTGGTTATAATATTCCGTACTTTTATTTCCTTTTACACATAGGAATGGCAATTCTATACTCATTACCCGTTATCCGCCCTGTTAAGTATCAGGGCGTGTACGGGGCGAAAAATTCCCCCCCCCCCCGGAAGTGTTATCGGGGCTGGCCACCCCGACCCCGTTACCCAAATTTTTCTTTTTTGTATGAATTTGGTAAAAATGTTTTGACAATGTGAGTATGAGGTTTCAAACCTATGTCCAAAGATACACATAACACATGCATTGACCATTTTGGTAGATGTTTGGTAAATTTTTTCTGCTCTAATGATTAATAGTTAATATTAATTCAAAATTTAACTTAAAATAACAAAAACTAAATCAAGAAAATTGACAAACTATTGGTAAACCCTAGTCTCTTTCACCCATGTGACAATTGACAAAAACCTATTTTTTAAATTTATTTAAATTTTCTTAACGGGGGGGGTAACGGGTATTTTTCTCATACCCGCCCGAAACTCCGCCGATCGGATACGGGGCGGGAAATTCCTTAACAGGGCAGGGATTGGGGAAGGGATATCCGGCCCATTGCCTTACGAGCTGTTTTATTCTTAACAATTGGATGTAAAGAAACTGGGGAGACAAGCAGCCCAACCCCCCCCCCCCTCTTTCACATGGACCCTTTCTGTATATATTTTGAAAATTCTATTACCATTCAAGCCACGTAAAACAAATAAAGCCATTAACCTAGGTGGGTTTTTTTGGTTTCTTTTCAAAAGACTCAAATTCAATAGCCATTGAAGTACATTTCAGTTTTCTGTTTGCGTCCCAATTTCCAAGAAATTGATTCCATACATATATATTGGTGAATTTGCAATGGAGGGGAAGCAAGAAATTGAAGTTCGGGATAGATATGGAGATGGGGTTGCATGGTTTAGGGGGTCAATGATAGGAAAAGGGACTTTTGGTTTTGTTTATTTGGCTCTTCTGAAGAATCCCCGATCAAAGTATAGTTATTTCCCATCTGTTATGGCTGTAAAATCGGCTGAGGTTTCTGTTTCGGGTTCAATTCAGAAGGAGATGGAGGTTCTCAGCAATGTTAAAGGCTGCCCTAACATAATCGGGTGCTATGGTGAAGAGACTACGATAGGTGATAATGGTGTTATGGTGTATAATCTGTTACTCGAGTATGGCTCCGGTGGAACTTTAGCTGATAGGATCAAGAAATTTGGTGGGAATCCATTGCCCAATTTCGAGGTTCAGGTGTATGCAAGGTCTATCCTTAGAGGGTTAGATCATATACATGGCATTGGGTATGTTCATTGCGATTTAAAGCCGGATAATATTTTGCTGGTGCCCAGTAACAGAAGAGGGGTTGTTGAGTTTAGGGCAAAGATTGGGGATTTTGGGTTGGCAAAAAGGAGGATGAAACAGAACAAGAAGAGGAAACTTGAAGCTTATTGGAGGGGTACTCCTATGTATTTGTCACCAGAGGCTGTGGTGGATTGTGTGCAAGAGCCTCCGAGTGATATTTGGGCACTTGGGTGTATAGTTCTTGAGATGTTAACTGGGAAGCCTCCTTGGGGAGGGGAAGAGAAGTTGAATGCTGATGATGTTCTTAGCAAGATTGGGGTACAGCATGAATTGCCTAAGATACCGGACGGGATATCAGAGGAGGCGAGGGATTTTCTTAAGCGATGTTTTGTGAGGAAGAGCCTCTATAGGTGGAAGGCTGAAATGCTGTTGAATCATCCGTTTCTTGAAGGTTTGGATGAGGATGATGATCATGGGGTCGAAGAATTTAATAATGAGGAGAGTTCAAATGAGGTTGAATCTATTTTGCTTGTAACTGAGAGTGATGATGAATTTGACTCTGGTTTGCCCCCAGATGATTGGGCCTACTTGTCTGAGGAGGATGCAGAGCATGAAACCATAACAAGTTTTTCTGGAGCAGATGATGAACCTAAGGGTGTCAGGAGCTCCAGCATTGACACCGGATTCGATCAGTCAATCAAGAACTCAACAGAGATACCATCACAAGTTTCATCAGAAAATAGGCAACAGTATCCACCTATTAGTTTTACCATCCCTGCAGATAGCTAGCTATTCATTCAAAATGTGACTCAGTTTTGTCTAGGTTGTGGTCAGTGTTGTCTAGTTGTTTGTACAATTGATTATTTACAGGCTATACTAATGTAATAGAAGCAGATCAGGATATGATTAATGAATTGATTCTTTCTGTGAGCCGTTGTTGTTAAAACTAACTTTAAGCCCGCTTCTTCATTTTATTCCCTTTTCGAGGTTTCTCTTCTATGTACAAACAGGAAGTTAATTTCCAAACCAGGACTTCAATAAGGAGAATTTAGTGGTAAAACTGTATATCTTCTTCCATTTTATTTTGAGTAGGCTAAGACAGAGACATTTATGGGACTTGCCATACCGTAAGTGCTCTGAAGACTCTCAACATGAAAGATTGCCACACCATAAGCCCTGTTGCCTTTTTGAGGTTCCTCTTCAGTTTGTAGAAAGAGTGCTAGTAACAATGATGTGAAAATAGACAGCACGTAGAGCACAGGCAATCAGAATGGCTGTTGAAAAAAGCACCGCCACGGATGGCATGGATATAAAGATGGCCAGTAGAGTATAACCCATAAGCTCAATATTCTGAGGAAGAAGAAGACGAAGTAGTGGTTTGGCAAGAGGTGGCCAAGGCGTATTTACATTTTGTGTTTAGATGTCAATTGAATGCTGATTAGCTAAACAAAAAAGCAGGCATGAATATCCAACCACTAATTTAATTCTTTCAACTGATTCTGCAGCTGCTGTTTGATGTGGTGGCAAGTGTTAGATCATCGCTAGCTCGACTCAGGAGTTGCAAGTCTTGGAGAATGGCAATAGTTGTTAGTTATTATAGCTCTGGCTTGTAGATGGAAAGGGATTATGCATACTCAAACTAACAGGTAAATCGTATCAGCAATGAACCTGTTCATCTGAAATTTTGTGTATATCCTTTCGTACTCCTCACTTGCTGTTAGCTCATTTCGTTTGTGCCCATGTTCAGAAATTTTGCGTAGCGTTGATCTTTATGTTACGGTTTGAGGCTAAGCTAGTTAGAGCGATTGATGCATTAATGTAGATCTTGGCAAATTCCCTAGAGGTGGCATCTAACAAGGGATGCATGTTTGTGCCTTGGCATCATCTCTTTTAACTTTTTGGAGAACATTTTCTAGTTTTATCTCGATATCTATTTTGCTGGTTACCTGTTATTGATTTGTATTTAGACCATTTTGATTTTGGTGGATTATGAGGGTGCCAGCCTATATTCAGGATATCTTGGTGCACTTTCGAACTTCCATCTCTTATCTTATATAAAGAAAAAGAAAGAAAATTCTATGCATAGTTGACTTTTATTATCATCTTGAGTAATCCTACTTATCTAAATTGAAAACCCGTCTTCAGTTTAACTGGCATATTTACAATTGGAGGTTGGTAGACATATTCACAAATACATGGAAGCACCTACTTATTCAATCTCTAATAAGGAAATGTTAGTTCAGATAAAAAAGCATTATTATTCGATGATAGCTAGACTTCAAAACCTATAAACATTGTCGTGCATTGAGTACCTAGTAATAGAGATCACTGAACTTTCGAAAGACACATTTTTTTTTTTAGGGAATATAAAACTTATTCATTAGGAGCATCAGAAAGCAAAACATCTAAAATAATTTTGGCTGGGGTTCCTTCCCAGTCGGCCGAACCAGTCACAAAGCTAGCTGCCATCACTAGACAATAGGCAACGTAATTCGCCGACCTACAGACACATGAAAAAATAACATTATCAATGTCATCACAAAAATTCCGACACTGGCACATTGTTTTGTAGACAAAAGATGGGAGAATGATTTGGGGTTGAATAAAAGTCTAAGCATTTATCTTGGCCTAATAATTTTCCTAAAAGCAATTGTCATGCGACTTGACGACTTCCATGTTGAATAACACGCCAACCACCATTAATATATGTTACTAGTAGAGTGAAAGTTAAATAATTTAACTACCCAATTAGTTTAGAAGTTTAATGACCACTGGTACAATTAATCCTAATAATACAATAAAACTTCGATAAATTAATTTTGTTGGGACCAAAGAAAATTATCATTTTAGCAGGGTTATTAGTTTATATAGTATTACTTTAGTTTATCAGTGCGTAGAAATCGACTTTAAAGGAAAAAAAAGGAGTTGTGATCAAAGAACTTTATTACTCCCTCCGTCCCAATTATATAGTCCATGTTGCCTTTTTAGAATGTTCTAATTATATGATCTTTCTTTATTAAGAAGTCTAAAATTATATTATTTTACTAATTTACTCTAATTTAATACTTAATTAAAACTGGGAACATGGATTGCAATTCTTAATTTACGTGAATTAGTAAAGTGGACTATACAGTTAGGACAAAGGGGGAGTATTTAGTCGAGGTTTTTAGTTACGAAATATTCAATTAAGTTATTAACTTTAGGGTAATTTACACTTAACGTCCTCAACCTTTGTTTCTCCTTTTGTAGGTCATCAACCTTTTAAAAATTCCTGCTTGATTTTCTGGTAACGGAGATTATTTATTTTCTCTGTCAAGTCAGGGGCATTTTTTGTAAAATGTAAAAAATAAATAAATTATAAAACAAGTTGTGTCACCAGGCAATTCGGCCGGATCAAAACCCAAATCCATAAAAAAACAACACAGGTCCAAACCCAACCCATTTCGGGAAGATAAACCCATTTCCATTTCGCCTTGTCTTTCCTTATCGGATCAAGTCATTCGGCAGTTCAAATTGTGTCTTGGGTCCGGAAAACTGGGTCAAGACCCGATCCATTAATCTCACTTTCCCGCGCTCTTGAGAAGCCTCTAGTTTAGGCCAAATCAGCCGACTGATATTTTTTATTTTTCCCGATTCCTCTCCAATTTTCCACACAGGTAAAGCTACGTGTTCATTTTCTCGAAAACTCTACACCCTTCAACCCCGCCCCCCATACCAACCTATATATACCTCCCCGTGGGTGTATTTATCTTCAGTTCAGATACGTAAGCAGTAAACAATCCAAGAAACTCAATTTCAACGAAGGGAGACTCCTTTTTTTTTTTTTTTTTGCCCTTTTTTATTCAAGAACCCACATATTCAGGAAGCAGTAAACAATCCAGGAAGCCTTGTTTGTTGATAAAGAAGGCCCTTCTGTAAGAACCCGAAAAGAAATTCTTGGGTTGGGTAGTGGGAATTTGTTGGTGGCGATGGCGAGAACCGAGGGGAAGGCTATTGGGATTGATCTTGGTACAACATACAGTTGTGTTGGGGTGTGGCAGAATGATCGGGTGGAGATTATCCCAAATGATCAAGGCAACAGGACTACTCCATCTTATGTTGCCTTTACCGATACTGAGAGGTTGATCGGTGATGCAGCCAAGAATCAGGTTGCTATGAATCCTCAAAACACTGTTTTCGACGCCAAACGCCTCATTGGCCGGAGGTTCTCTGATCCTTCTGTGCAGAATGATATGAAGCTCTGGCCTTTTAAGGTTATTGCCGGACCTGGTGATAAGCCGATGATTGTGGTGAACTATAAGGGCGAGCAGAAGCAGTTTGCGCCGGAGGAGATCTCGTCGATGGTCCTGACAAAGATGAAGGAAATTGCAGAGACTTTCTTGGGGCAGACTATTAAGAATGGTGTGGTGACTGTCCCTGCCTATTTCAATGATTCTCAGAGGCAGGCGACAAAGGATGCCGGAGCTATTGCCGGCCTGAATGTGATGAGGATTATTAATGAACCGACGGCGGCTGCTATCGCCTATGGTTTGGACAAGAAGGCATCGAGGACCGGTGAAAAGAATGTGTTGATTTTTGATCTTGGAGGTGGGACTTTTGATGTTTCTCTGTTGACAATTGAGGAAGGGATTTTTGAGGTCAAGGCCACCGCCGGAGATACCCATTTGGGTGGCGAAGATTTTGACAACAGGATGGTGAATCACTTTGTGGCTGAGTTCAAGAGGAAGCACAAGAAGGATATCAGTGGGAATGCAAGGGCTCTGAGGAGGTTGAGGACAGCTTGTGAGAGGGCGAAGAGGACTCTGTCTTCAACTGCTCAGACGACGATTGAGATAGATTCTTTGTATGAAGGGATTGATTTCTATGCCCCAGTCACAAGAGCAAGGTTTGAGGAGCTGAACATGGATTTGTTCAGGAAATGTATGGAGCCTGTGGAGAAAGTTCTGAGGGATGCCAAGATTGACAAGAGCCAAGTTCACGATGTGGTTCTCGTTGGAGGTTCGACTAGGATTCCGAAAGTGCAGCAACTATTGCAAGATTTCTTCAACGGTAAGGAGCTTTGCAAGAGTATCAATCCGGATGAAGCTGTAGCTTATGGAGCTGCTGTTCAGGCCGCGATTTTATGTGGTGACGGCAATGAAAAGGTTCAAGATCTACTGCTTCTTGATGTCACACCTCTCAGCCTTGGTATTGAGACTGCTGGTGGTGTGATGACAACCCTGATTCCAAGGAACACCACAATTCCCACTAAGAAAGAGCAGATTTTCTCGACTTATTCAGACAATCAGCCTGGTGTGCTTATTCAGGTTTACGAGGGAGAACGGCCAATGACGAAGGATAACAACCTACTAGGGAAGTTTGAGCTTACCGGCATCCCGCCTGCTCCAAGAGGTGTGCCACAGATTAATGTCTGTTTTGACATTGATGCTAACGGTATTCTGAATGTGTCGGCTGAGGACAAGACTGCTGGTGTGAAGAATAAGATTACAATTACAAATGACAAGGGAAGATTGAGCAAGGAAGAGATTGAGAGGATGGTCCAAGAAGCTGAGAGATACAAGGCAGAAGATGAAAACGTGAAGAAGAAAGTCGAGGCGAAGAACGCACTAGAAAATTATGCTTACAACATGAGAAATACCATAAAGGATGATAAGATTGGAGGGAAGCTGGACCCCACAGATAAGCAGAAAATTGAAACGGCAGTCCAGGAGGCCATTGAGTGGTTGGACCGGAACCAGTTGGCTGAAGTAGACGAGCTCGAGGACAAATTGAAGGAGTTAGAAGATTTGTGCAATCCCATTATAGCTAAGGTGTACCAGGGTGGTGCTGGTGGCCCGATGGCTGGTGGTCCGGCCAGTGCTGGTGGCGCTGACATGCCAGGAGCTGGCTCTGGAGATAAGGGTCCTGGCCCTAAGATTGAGGAAGTTGATTAAAATGTGTGAGGCTGAGCGGGTTCTGTATGTACTTCGTGTTAGGGTTGCTTCATCCATTAGTATGGAGATCGGAAGAGCACACGTCTGTTTTGTAAGTATCCGTATTACGAATATAATGTAACGGTATATTGACATAATAAAATTTCCTCTGGCTTCTTTGCAATGCATTTGTATTCTATTTCGAGTGTAAGGTTGAATTGAAGCTTGAAACTTTTTGCATGCACCAGAAGCAGTGGATGGCAGTAAGGTATTGTCAAGAAGGCAATTAGTCTATTAGTAGGTTTTTGTTTACCTTAAAGATTCAAGCATTGGAATTCAAACATGGGTATTTCAAAATATCGAGACATTTTCAGGGCACCAGAATCTTGCGACAAAGTCCACAAACATTTCACATGAAAAGAATTTCAGAATTTGTGCATTTCAAACAGTTTGAGCCGGGCGCTCCAGTTCCTTTCGAGTTAGGGTTCCATCGGCACCTTCGAATTTTGGGTTTCATAAATGGCAAAGTTCGAGACTTTTTATACTTCCAAACAAAAAAATTATAATAAAAAGAAGTCCGACACTTCATATCAGGATTTGGGGCTTTTTGAGTTGGGCATTTCAAGCATCCCTCTGCAGAATGCAGTGACCATGGGTGAATTTGAACCTGTTACTCCCTTTTGTGGTGGCGGAGAACCGTGAACTTTGCTTGTCGACGGTGATAATGAAACTGATACGCAGCTGCTGACCGGCGACGAAAACGAGTCCCTCTTTGAAGAAGGTAAATTTTGATTCGTAAACACATTTTTTTTAACCCGTCTTTCCTTCCATAGTTGACGGGAATCGTACAAGCACAAAACAAGTAAATCAGACTTAAGATTTAGCAAGGACTTTATCATTATCGACGACTGACCCAATTTTACAGTAAGTTGAGAAGTCAAATATTATGGAAATAGTATTCAAATACGCAAGGTATGGAAAGTTGTCAATGGATATTTGTGTTTACCATGTATAAACAAGTGTGTAGATTGCATACTTCTCCAAACTGTGTGTCAATTTTTTTGGCTAAATAGAATTATTATGACACTATAAGTCATAAATAAGGAATAGTAAATAATGTGTTGGTAATCTGTGAAAAATAATAATGTTCATAAATTTTCTCCCTTTCTTTTCCTCTCTTCTCTTTCTTCACACACTTACTTTGAAGGCTAATGCATTTCAAATGTAATGATACCCTGTAGCAATAAGATATATGTAATGTTATAGGATTCATTTTCACGAATTATTATTAAATTAGATATAATTGAGAAGCAGTTTAAGGGCGTCCCACTGGCTAAATGTGCAGGTTAATTTCTTCCTACTAAATTTGAGCACCATTCACCTTTTTCCCCCACTCAAAACTCGAATAAGTCACTGATTATTTGTTGCTTTCTTAATAATTGGTAGGAATTCTTTAAAACTTTTCCAAATTTTACAACAGCTAAGCATGAGAATAGGAATTCATCGGAATTCATTCAGGTGCATTTTACATCAATTGTTGCTGCATTTTATTTCATTTTCATTAAGTTTTGTTCGTGACCTCTGAAAGTATGTATTTGTTTTCCCTTCATGGGTGGCCTTCTTTTGTGTTTGATGAAGAATTTGATGCTAGAATTTTTCCTTGATATGTTCCTAGAACAGCTTAAGTTCTCCTCTCTTGTTCTTGTTTGTATGATTGTGCTTAGTTATGGTTGTTGCTTGATATATTAAGAGATGAAAATGAGATTACTTGAAATCGATTTTGTTTGGTTTTGGTGGAAAATTACTTTTAAGTGTTTTCAACATTCAGTATTCAGGAGTTTTATCAATTGGTTATGGTAGAATTCCTTAGCACTTGTAGTTGAAGATTAAGCTGACTTTTTCTTTCAATTGAGTTGTTGGGTCAATTTTTTTTTTCCCTTTCCAATTTTTTTGTTTGTATTCATTTTTGTCAATTGAAGTGAGAAGGCAAGAGTTTTAATTTGTATTTGTCTTCTGAGCATGAGATGTCCACATGAGCAGGTAGATTCCATGTAAATTTGGTTCTCTGCCCAAGGAATGTGTTTTTTTTTTTTTCATTTATAGAGTTAATTTGTTGCCTTGTTGTGTTTAGTTGTTGCTTGGAAGAGTGTTGAATTTGATTTTCTATTATATCCTTAAGGGTTTATTAATCATTTCGGTTTTGCCAAAATGTGCCTATATTTCCAAAGATTTTACTTACAGTAGTTTACTTGCTTATGCTTGGGTCACTAACTCTCTTGTTTGTTTGGGTAGGTAGATTCTGAAATACTATCAAGTAAAATGACTTATATGTTCGAGCTTGTGCAACGATTTCCAGGGGTGGGATGATATCATTGAAAATAAGATTCTTTGTGATAGAGACAAGCATCGATGTTGTAAAACTATGTTTGCCTAGTTTGCATTAAGTGTAGTTGTAGGATATCGATGGATGTATGTTGACATATTAATTGAGTCATAACCATCACATACACGTTATGGTGAAATTATAGGCAGTGTGCTTGAGAGAAGGGAATAGTACAAGATTTGTTTTCTAAGAAGACAGATCTTTCTTCACTGTGGAGACAGATCTATTCAGGTAGCGCTGACTGAGCGCCACTTAGGATCCATGCGGCCGCACAGGCAGCATGGTGCAACCACACTGCCTGGGCTATGTGGTCGTGCCATGCAGCCGCATGGATCCCAAGTGGCACCCAATCAGCGCCACCCGAACAGGTCTGTCTCCATAGTGGAGACAGGTATGCTTTATTAAGAAGACCCAAATAAGATCGCACAACATATAGTGGTTTTTCATGTGGGGTGTTCCAATGTACAACACATAGTAGTCATAACATATAGTGTTAAATGGGAACTCATCGTTTTAGCGTAAGCTTTCATGTGATTTATTTATATTTTTAATTTTTGAATTCCAAATACAAAGAGCAAGAGATCATTAAATCAAATGAATATCACAATTCACAACTCAGGAGATAATGTTTTACCTCTAAGAACCTAATGGATATCGTGTTCCAAAAATTATTTCGAGATGGGTGTGCTAATCCTATACGGTAACTGCAACTATTGGAACACGCAAAATGGAGCTGAACAAATTTTCCTAAACTGTATGCCCCATGATATCAATTTGAATGATCAATTTCCTAATCCACTGGCAGCGTTTAATCATTCTTCAAAGTCACCAAAATCATTGAGTTGTCTGTTTAATCATCTTCCATAAGAGCCTAATTCACAAAGTCAACTGCTTTGGCTTGTAGGTCAATGCCGAAAGTCGAGGACAAGCGAGTTCATTTTGACACATACTCTTAACACACCCTGAACAGGGTATAATCATGTTCTAAATCAGTTGAGGAAAATGGCTAGTAGATCAGAGAAAACCATCTGTTCCAAGGGGAAGTACAATTTTCTGTGCTGAAATTTTTTGCACTGTAGAAGTTCGGTTAAAATTGATCTAACGCTATATAAACGACATTATATGCATATGGTTATGTGACATGTATCGGGATACACTATAGGGTTGTGACTTTTCATGTAGTCTTGTTGATGAACGTTACATGGGCATATAATATATATAATGCTAGATTAAAACTAAAAGTTTGGTTGAAATCTGGATAACTATTCATGTGAAAACTACATGTCAGGTGTGTTTGTAATGCATCTTTATGAAGAACGAAATTTTTTCAAAAAAATTCTTGAAGAAAAGGGGAATCTAGAAGAGAATTTTTGCCCCCCTTTTTTTGAAGGCTGAGAGGAGATTTGCTTAAATGGATTGGTCATTCTAAAAGGAGGTTCGAGAAATCATTATTTGCTCTCCAAAAAACAATTAAGCATGTAACACACTTGCGCTAGAAAAATGTATAGTGGGTATTTAAGCCAATTGAAGAGCCGAATGCAAAAAGCCTCTATTGTTTAATGGAGAAGAACCCACGCTTAACCAGATTCACTTGTTCAGTGCACGCTTACCCAACTCTTCCCAAACTTTCCATAAGATATATAAAATTGTCACAAAATCTCCTTGACGAAGTTGGAAGGGCCCCATTTACTATAAGTAATATCAAATTTACAAGTTGGTTTGGCGTGAGCAAGTTGAATAGATTAAAAAAGATCAACTGGATGTACTTTACTATCATCTTTTAACTGCTAATTTTTGAGTTAAGATTGAGTTATACTATTCATATGAACATATGAGCAAATTTGAAGGAAGAGTAGCAGAAAAAAAAATCATATAGAAAAACGTAAAATCAAATGGGAATCATCCAGAACAACATAATTCATTACACAACTAACAATCACAAATGTCAACTCTTTCTGTAGCCTCACAAGTCAGAAAAGCACATATTTCCACTCTTAATTTGTCCACTCAATTTGCACGTCACTTCAGCAAGCACGGCTTTAGGAAGAATTGAAACCATACACTAACCACTAGAAGCAATTCTTTTAACCTGTGTCCTCTCAATGGGTGTTAATCTGAGTTGAATATCTACTCATTCATCTCCTCAACTTGAAATGAAGGATACTTTTGGGCCTCCATATCATGACACAATTGAACTTTCCATACAAAAAAAATCTATGTCCACAAATATCAAAATCAATCATGCTTGCATAATGCTATGGAAAACTTCGAAGCGATCTTACCCAATATGAAAAACAGCGGTGTGACATGTTGATTCAGATATATTTTGGAGATCATCTTCTACCACGACTTCTCCAGCATGTCCTTCACGATAACCATACTCGTTTTACTGGTACAGCATTCCGTCCCATTATTCGGACAAGTGTTTTCCAGACATCATCTGCATCCACGTTACAGTTTACACACAGATAAAGATGCACTTCTGGAGTTCAAGAAGACCATATTATCTGACCCGTATTCAAGGCTTGCTAACTGGGATGAGAGAACTGATGTCTGCAATTTCACGGGTGTAAAATGTGGCAGGGTGCATCATCGTGTAGTCCAAATCAACCTCAATGATTCTCATCTCCTTGGTGAGTTTTCACCTGTCATCTCAAACCTTACCCAACTACGAGTGCTAGAGCTTGTAAAGAACCAATTCTTTGGTGCCATTCCATCCGAACTTTCCTCCGTCAGAGATCGTTATTAAACTCAAATTTAGTGGTAACAATTTTCACGGGCGGATTCCAGATTCCTTCTCTTCACTTTCCAACCTCACAGTAATGTTTCTTAACGACAATAATTTGAATGGTACAATCCCGCCTGCTCTCTTCTCCAACTGTACCATCCTGTGCAATGTAGATTTCTCCGAAAATTTCCTCACGGGAATGATTCCAGCAGAAATCGGCAAATGCCCCAAACTGTGGAATCTTAATTTGTACAACAATCAACTCATTGGAGAAATCCCTACATCTATAGCTAATGCATCAGATATGTTTAATTTAGATGTGGATAGCAACCATCTATCTGGTGAACTGCCTTCAGGAACGTTATCAAAGCTAAACCAGATGAGTTATCTTCATTTGTCAAACAATCACATGGTAAGCCATGACAATAACACTAACCTGGAGCCATTTTTTACTGCTCTGGCAAACTGCAGCCTCTTAGTGGAGCTGGAATTGGCTGCCATGGGACTGGGAGGCAGATTGCCTAGTTCAATTGGAGGAATTGGTATTTCATTGGATCATCTGTTACTACAGGAAAACCAGATAACAGGGCCAATTCCTCCTGAAGTGCGAAATCTGTCCGCTATCACAATACTGAATTTGACATCCAACCGTTTGAATGGAACTATTCCAGCAGAAATAGGTGAACTGTCATACTTACAACAGCTTTCTTTGTCAGGCAACAATTTTAGTGATGAGATTCCAGCTTCTCTAGCACAGCTGCCAAGACTTGGTCTGATGGATCTGTCAAATAACAGACTTTCTGGTCAGATTCCTGAAGATTTTGGAAATCTAGTCAGGATAAACTATCTATTCCTCAATAACAATCTTCTTTCTGGAAAAATACCTCCGACCTTGGGGAGATGCACCTCTCTGTACAAGCTAGATCTCTCCTATAACAGATTAACAGGAAACATACCTCCAGAAATATCTGGAATGCGTGAAATCCGAATATTTCTGAATCTATCACATAACCATCTTGAGGGACCCTTGCCAATTGAACTAAGCAAACTGGAGAGCGTTCAAGAGATTGACTTTTCATCTAATAACCTCAACGGGAGTATCTTTTATCAAATTTCAAGTTGTGTTGAACTGCGCATGGTAAATTTCTCCAGCAACTCTCTTCAAGGGCACCTTCCAGAATCATTAGGTGATCTTAAGAACCTTGAAGTTTTCGATGTTTCGAGAAACAAGTTATCTGGAATAATCCCAGATAGCTTGAACAAAAGTCGTACATTGACATTCCTGAATCTTTCATTCAACAACCTTGCGGGAATGATTCCTGCTGGTGGCATCTTTGATTCAATCACAAATTTATCATTTTTGGGCAACAAACAGCTCTGTGGGCGTGTTCCTGGTTTACCAGTTTGCCATAAAAAGAGACACTATTTCCACCCTCGCCTTTTCCTGGCTGTGCTCTGTATTGTCATATTCATAACTGGTTTTCTCTCAACAATCTGTTGTGTGCTTGGATGCCAGCGCCTGAAGGTTATTATTTCCACCAGCCAGAATGGAAAAGAAAGAAAATTGCCACAAGACTTGACACACAATTTTCCAAGAATAACCTATAAAGAACTTTCAGAGGCCACTGGAGGATTTGATGACCAGAGGCTAATTGGATCAGGCAGCTATGGGCGAGTGTATCGTGGAGTTCTCCCAGATGGAACACAAATAGCCGTCAAGGTTCTGCATCTACAAACTGGAAATTCCACTAAGAGTTTTAACAGAGAATGCCAGGTGTTGAAGAGGATTCGTCACAGAAATCTAATAAGAATTACCACTGCTTGTAGCTTGCCAGATTTTAAGGCCATTGTTCTTCCATATATGGCTAATGGGAGCTTAGAGAGCCGTCTTTATCCACACGCAGAGAATGGACTAAGCTCAGGCTCCTCAGATTTGAGTCTAATCCAGAGGGTGAACATTTGCAGTGATATTGCAGAAGGGACGGCTTACTTGCATCATCATTCTCCAGTTAAAGTCATACATTGTGATCTAAAGCCAAGTAATGTTCTTCTGAATGATGATATGACGGCTTTAGTCTCTGATTTTGGGATAGCAAGACTGCTCATGACTGCCGAAGCAGGAAATGCAGGGATGATTGAGAATATGGGTAATTCGACTGCAAATATGCTGTCTGGATCTATTGGATACATTGCACCAGGTAATATCTTCTCTTTTACATTTGAATATGCTTATTGAAGAAGATGTTTCTATCTTGAATTGTTTTTTTGTCTAAACATATTCTTTAGTTGCTGATTCCTATTATTACCTTGAAGAGTATGGGTTTGGATCTAGCACTTCCACAGAGGGAGATGTTTATAGCTTTGGAGTCCTAGTTCTCGAAATGGTGACCAGAAAAAAGCCAACAGATGAAATGTTTGCAGAAGGGTTAAATCTGCACAGATACGTTAAAAGTCAATACCACAGACAAATAGAAAAAGTTGTTGACTCGTCCTTACTGAGATCCTTGAGAGACCAATCCCCTGAGGTGAAGAAAATGTGGGAACTTGCCATTGGTCAACTGATTGAACTGGGAATTCTCTGCACACAGGAATCTGCTTCCATGAGGCCTACAATGCTTGATTGTGCCGATGACCTAGACCGGCTCAAGAGATACCTGTCAGGGGACACGACGGGGACATTGGCAACCTCCCTTGGTATATCATCTTCAACATTCAGTGATGATTGGCAACAAATGTAGATTCATCTGGTTTGGTTTCATACACCATTGAGCTTTCCAAGTTAGCGATCTTTTCGCAAGCAAAATCGGTTAATTGAAGTATAAATATAAATCCAGACACAGATTCGTGCATTTTGTCTTTGTACCGGCTATTCCTCTATTTACCAAGCCAGTTTTACATGCATCATATCTTGTCAATAACATTATAGCTGTACTAACAAATGATGACAATGTTCTCAATCCTTAAAATCTCAACGTACCCTAAAAGTGAAGATAGATAAAAGAAGATTAACTCCCATACTCCAATCAAATTACTCAACCTACCACTTGAAATCTGGTTTTTTTCAGGTCAGAAGTGAAAACAGGTCTGAAGCTAGCATGTCATAATGAAATCATCATCATAATAGTTGACATTCCTTTTAAGTTTAAAAAATGCCTGTGACTAAAGTTCGTTTAGAATTATACACCCTAAAAGTGAAGATAGATCTGAAGATTAACTCCTATACTCCCATCAAATTACTCAATCTACCACTTGAAATCTGGTTTTTTTTCAGGTCAGAAGTGAAAACAGGTCTGAAGCTAGCATGTGATAATGAAATCATCATCATAATAGTTGACATTCCTTTTAAGCATAAAAATGCCTGTGACTAAAGTTCGTTTAGAATTATACGTCCTAAATGAGTATTCCTAGAAGTTTATGTAAGGCTGTTTCTACCTCCTTCCCGTGACCTGGATGGTGAAATAACTTAGATGGAAATAAAAACACCCGATGAATAGATACACTGATGACTAATCTACCATACTGATATGTTTCCATTTGTACCATCCAAATATGCACAATGTATTTCAATGAAGTCTCTTCAAATTCTCAGTATGCCTTAATTTTTAGGCCAGAGTCATGTTATGCAACTTCAGAGATATTTGCTTTAAACCAGACTGTAATCACAAAAGTAGTTTGTGGCGGTAATTGAAATAATGAAGAAAGAGCGCTGCAAGCTTAAAATTACCTGTTAACGATTTTCACAATGCTTGAATTGGAAAGTGCAAGACTGAATGTTCTTAGTGTACAGAACAGCTGATTTAACAGCAAGGTAGGTGCAAGATATATTATATAATGGGAAGTAATAGCATTTCACATTTCTTTCCTAAATTACCTGCATAAACCAGTCCACGTAGAGCATTTTTCTTTATGACGCAATTCCACGAACACCTTCCTTACAAAGTAAAACTGTCACAGTAGAATCAAACCCAGAGCTAGTTTCTTGATTAGCGGCCCATAAAATCTGCAAGCAAATTCTCAAAAGTTTTGAACTTTTTTCTTTAGCAGTCTGCATGAGCACATTGAGCTTTTTGAGTAAGCACTTAGTGAGAATCGAGATGAATTTCCACCGTCAAATATGTCAAATACGTGGATGTGATTTTCTTTTTCTTTCTTTTTTGTCAAAATACCATTCGAATTTAAGTTGTTTTTAGACCTCCTCCTCCTTGTTTTACAAGATATTTACAAAGACACAAGGAATTAAAGAACAAAAAAATTAACTATCTAACCATTTTCCTCATTTTTTTTATTTGATACAACCATTTTCCTCAAAAATTAATTATCTAACCATTTTCCTCCTTTTTTTTAATTTGTTATGAACTGTTTTCCTCTTGTACTTGTATCTTTTCAGTCCTTAATATCTATATACATATATATACACACACATATTAAACAAGAATAGTTTCCATTTTACGGTTTCCACCTAGTTCACTTGCTAACTTAAGATATATATCATCTTGGTCATTGATTTTATCCCCTAATCTAAGCCATTTATTTGTATTTTACTTTTTAATTTTATTTACCTTTTAATTTATTACCAATTTATATATTCTCTTTTTTATCTTTCATTTCCTTTTTTTATATTATTCATAGATATGTTTGATTTAGCTATTATTATCACTATATTTTCTAATTTTTAATCACAATCATCAAATCAGATTTCACTAATAGAACTCATTCTATATATCTAAGAACTTTTTCAAATCTTTTTCACTCTATATTTAAATTTTTCACTCCTTATCTTGAGTAGTTTTATTTTCGATCGATTTTCTTAATTTTTGGTTTCAATTTATTTCACACCTTCAAATTGCTTCCGCATTGGTTCTAATAGTCGTCAATATTTAGAAAAGCGGACTTGCCATTGGATGGGAAAGCTAACGGTTCAAGATCATCGAACCGATTAAAATTAAATAATTGAAAATAAAATTAATTTTTACCTAAAATGATGTCGATATTTTATTCTTGTTTTAAGAAACATTGAAAATATGACTCTGGATATAGAAATGGAATCCCACATTGGTTATTTAGTGAAAAAAATTGAGGATGTAAAACTATATTAAGCTACTTGGAGAAGGGTTATGTATAATACGGTCTTAACTTATGGACCTTGAGTTTTCAAAAAGTTTAAAATTTTAATGGATTATTAATGAAAAAAGTTTATTGTGAACCGGTGAATCATATATATCTTTATCTCACGCGGTCGGATTGTTTTCCAAATTGATTTCAATATTCGCAAATGTTCAAAAAACCGGATCGGTCATCAAACCAAAAAAACTAACAGTTCAAGTTCATCGGACCAATTTTAATTAAATAATTGAAATAAATTAATTTTTACCTAAAATAATTTAGAAAAATAACATTTCGTTTTATAATTTTTTGATCCTTACTGTTTAACAGGAGATTGAAATTTTATTCTTTTTTAAGTGCTATTGAAAATGAGACTTTGGGTGTAGAAAGTGAATCTCACATCTATATTAAGTTGCTTGAAAAAGAGTTATATATTATTGAACCTTAGTTTATGGGCCTTGAACTTTGAAAAAACTCAAAATTTTAATAGATCACTATTGAAAAAAAAAGTTTATTGTGAATTGGTGAACCGGATCTGTCGTTATCTCACACAGTCGGATTATTTTCTGGGTGATTCCAGTATCCACAAATTTTCTTCAATATTTTCCTTAGTTTTTTTTTAAAGACAATTTTTTTATCTTTATTAATAAAAAATATCGTGTTACAGATAACACCTATATTATTTTTCTTTACAAACACATAAATGATCAAATATTATAGTTTAAAAGTCATTAAAAATGTGACTTTAGGCATAGAAAGGAAAACCCACATTGATCATTTACTGAAAAGAATTGATGATGTAAACTTATATTAAGTTATTTGGAAAAAGATTTTGCATTATAGGGTCTTAGTTTATGAGCATTTAGCTTCTAAAAAGTTCAAAATTTTAATAGAGTATTATTGAAAAAAAAGTTTATTGTGAGTCGGTGAACTGTATCCGTCATAATCTCACATTGCCGGATTGTTTTCCTGATTTGTTTCATTGTTTGCAAGCATTTCTTCCATGTTTTCCTTAGT
This sequence comes from Nyctanthes arbor-tristis, assembly GCA_963692815.1. Taxonomy (NCBI): domain Eukaryota; kingdom Viridiplantae; phylum Streptophyta; class Magnoliopsida; order Lamiales; family Oleaceae; genus Nyctanthes; species Nyctanthes arbor-tristis. Next base: position 26,404 of record CAVNYN010273523.1, read on the forward strand.
TTTTTTTATTTTTTTTAAAGATATATTTTTGTCTTCGTTAATGAAAAATATCATATTACGGATAGCAGTGGCGAAGCCAGAGTTTGAAACTTGGATATGCACAAATTATCTTTGAGATGGATTCCAAACGTGTTGTTGATGTGTTGGCAAGAGAAGAGAACAATACGGAGGTTAGACTTATTCTCCAAGATTATAAGGAGCTGTTGCAACGAGCATCGGATTTCAAATTTCAACAACGTTAGTAAAAGAGCTAACATGACACACATTTTGACTAGGCATGCTAGAAATTATATCGATCCTTGTACTCTCTATCATCCACCACCTTGGTTGCTTTCGGTTTTGAATCGTGATGTAAAGGGTGACGATTCTAGTAATGATCATTAAATTTTTTGATTCAAAAAAAAAAAAAATCAAAACCATTTAATAGTTCCTATATTACAGAAGAATTTTTTTAAACAATAAACAGGTACTTTAAAAAATTCTAGTATATTATTATGATTGTATCATACTTTACTTTGTACTTTTATAATATCATAAAATTACATCATTATTAATATTTAATAGTGCCAAAAATATCATTATTAATATACCTAATTAAACAATTGTTCAAAGTAATATTTGACAATAATGAAATTTCTTAATAAAAAAAATGACTGTTCAATTTTTTTGTATTTCAAATTTTTAAAATAATAGGTAAATTTTGGAAAACACATTCAGTTGATAAAGAACAAGAGATAAAGGAAAGAGTGGAGAAGGACGTGTAGTGAGTAGTGTGCATTCTGACCAGGTCAATAAAGTAATGCTGAAAAGAGTTTTATTGAAATACGTGAAATTAACCTCTTGTCTCCTTCCCCCAGTCCTCCTCCTTCGTTTAAACCACTGCACCAACAATGGCGGATGTCTGAAAAATTCCAACCCTTTACAGAAATGAATTGAAAAAAAAAATCTGGGAAAAGTGGGTATTCACGTGCATGCCTGTGCATCCCTCTAGCTCCGCCCTGACGGATAGCACATATATTGTTTTTTTACACACATAAATGATCAAATATTATAGTTGAAAGGCTATTGAAAATGTGACTTTGAACATAGAAAAAGAATATCATATTATTTATTTAGTAAAAAGAATTGAAGATGTATGCATATATGAAGATGCTTGGAGAAAAGTCATGCATAGTATGACATTAACTTATAGGCTCTGAGCTTTCAAAAAATTCAAAAGTTCACTGTGAACCGGTGAATCGATCCGTCTTTATCTCACACTTTCATATTATTTTTTGAATTGATTCTAGTATTCACAAATATTTAGAAAACTAGACCAGTCATCAAACTGGAAAAACTAATAGTTCAAGGTTATCTGACCAATTGTAATAAAATAATTAAAATAAATTAATTTTTATCTAAAATAATGTGGAAAAAAAACACTTGATTTTATAAGTTTTTGGCATTTACCGCTTAAAAAAAGGTTGAAATTTTATTCTTTTTTAAGAGCTACTGAAAATGTGACTTTAAGTATAAAAAGAGAATCTCATATTGATTATTTAGTAAAAAGAATTAAATACGTATGCTTATATTAAACTATTTGAAGAAAGTGTAATGAATAATAGGGCATCAGCTTATTGGCCTTAGGTTTCCAAAGAATTTAAAATTTTAATGGATCATTGTTAAAAAAAAATTTTGTGAACCTATGAACTGTATCTGTCTATATCTCATGCCATCGGATTGTTTTTCAGATTGATTCTAGTATTCACTGTCACTACCTGAAAATTTTCCCTTTTTATATACCAATAAATGATACTACTAAGGAACTAATGAAGAAATATTTTTCTCGATTTATAAAAGTGGAACAATTATTCACGGAAGCTTTCTTTCAAATAGGGGTGTGTGTACATAAGTTAGGGATATATGCACTTTTAAAGAAGAAATATTCACATCAGTTAGGTGCACGCACCTGGAGAATTATCTAATTCTGTTTTAAAATCGATTAATTTCATTTTTCTGAAATTACAGTAATGATAGTAACATTACACAATAATTAAGTATAAACAAATTTTCATAAATATCATTGACAACATTACACTTGTTTGAGTTACAACTTTGCAACTTGGAAAAATACGATTTTCTTTCTAGCCATAAAACAGCCACAATTGATGCAACTTCCAATAGTCTATGTAATAATCCCACACGTCAATTTCTTCATGTACATGTTACCCCGTCAAAGTAAAATTTTCCAAGTCCGTGAAGTCACAACGAATCATTTACATTGTTGAAAATATGAAAAACATGAATCTTATATTCATTGAACATTACTTACACATGCATACTTTGCATTTTTGAAACATGACTTATAGGGCCCAATTACGTGATATGATTCTATCCTAGAGTGCTCAAAACCCATGAAAAGGGTTTACATATAATTTGAATAATGGGCCAAACATAAATTCATTCTTTAACTCTATTTGATCCTTAATAGAACTACGATATATGGTTCTATACTCTACCTTAGAATCATTAGGCTAGTCTCGATACACCAACATAACTTATTTTTAAACTCATTCATTAGCTCTATTCGATCCTTAATAGAGCTTCGTGAAGTTACATAAAGTATATCGTTCTATTCCCCGTCTTGGATCATTAGGCTGATCTCAATACACCAACATAACATAACATGATATGACTTAACAAACATATTTGGGGTAGAGATCATCAACACATAATTCACTTTGCAAATCATATATCTTCTTTGCATAACTTGAATATGACATAATCCATCACTTGCAAGAATAATATATGTACCATAATAACATCTTCTTTGCATAAGTTCAAAGGAAGGTTAACGTGAAGCCTAGAACGATCAGAGGAACTCGTGTATCAACTTTGGAGAAATAACGTGAAGCTTGGAACGAACAGAAGAACTCGTGTATCAATTTTGAAGAAACTGCTGCCCAGGTGCGCACACTTTTTCTGAAGGGTGCATGCACCTGGAAGGCAGTTTGGTATTTTCTGTAGAACTTTAGAACTTTTATCCTTGATAACAAAATATTG